>JAHLSL010013598.1:2564251-2707561 GCA_025920805.1 Petroica traversi | reverse complement strand
GCGGCCTCTGCCCGGCCTCTGCCCGCCCTCCTTGCCCGCTGCGGCCGGCGCAGGCCGTGTCCGAGGTGGTGATGCCGGACGAGGTCTGAGGCAGCAAGGCGGACTCGATCCAGAGAGGATCCGTGTTTAAGCCCAGTGGTCTCCTGGGTTGGGCAGGTCAGGTTTGGGCAGGCGACCAACATGGCGCGGCCAGGGAGAGGTGTGAGGCCCGAATAAAACACCCAAATTGCCGCGGCTGAGCGGCTCTGTCCTGCCTGCCGGCGTACTGCTGGACTGCATCCTCCCTCTACGGGTTACCTCGCACTCGTGTCCCACAATGTGTATAAAAACACCTTGATCAATATCTGTGTGGGCAGGTGATTCCAGCAGGTGTAGGGGCGAGTGAGAGCACGGTGATAACTCGGCAGCCATCACCTCTGGAGCTGGTGTGGGTGGCAGAGCGGCTGAACTCTGCAGGGGACAAGCGAAGATGCTTTTTTCTTCTTCACATAGGCCGCCCTTCCAACTTGGCATGATGTGATTTATAAATGCATGCAGCTCTACAGGTATTATTTACAGTATTAATATTTCCTCTGTTACACCTTTAAATCTTTCTGGGCTCAACTTTAGATGACGCTATCTTCATGCTGAAATGAAACTATTAAATTACATCTCAATCTAAGATGAATGACAACTGTCAAATGAGTGACTCAACAGAGATGAAGCAGAAAGCACCTGAGATTATGTGAGGCTGATTTATAAAGATTGCATAAAGATTTCTATAACCCCAGCTTCATGACTCAGCATATCAGATGGCAGTAAGTTACAGTAGGTAGAAATTTATTTCTGCTAGAAGAAGCCAAGAAAGGCATCTCTCTCTTTGTGCTCAGCTAACTCCAAGCTAACTTTGCTACGACTGAGCCTCCGTGCTGGAAACAGTGAGTGCGTATCTCAGCCTGAAGAAAGCCCCTGAGCCCTGCTGCTTGATGCTTTGCATTAGCTTTTAAAAAATGACATTTAAAGAACTTTTTCCTTCATGGTACAGCACCGGAGACATTTATGGCACTTTCCATCCTCTAGAGATACCTCATTCAAATGCTCCTGTTAAGCCCCTGTCACAGTCAGTGGCCCACAAGTGAAGACTGAGCACAAGCTGTGTGGGCTTGGTATGACCATCTTTCAACTCACAGACACCGAAACTTTTCCCTTGCCTCACTTTGCTGGGATTGACATTTCCAATGTCAGTAACTGCACATTTTTCCACAAGACAGGAGAAAATGAACACCATGTTTAGAGGAACAAAATTAGGATGTGCCTTTACTTGTAGTGGTGCATCTCACTAAAATTTAAGGAGGTGAACAATGTAGGCATGCTTAGCTTTGTATATAAAAGTATAAAATTCCTTCCTGAATGAAACCAGTTGAGATCTTCTCAAGTCATATGGGCATTGACCAGTTTCCAAAATTTTGTCTGGGGGTAAGCCTTGAATATCCGGTTTGTGAAATTCAGGGCATGGTGGAGCACACATGCAGGAATGTTTTCAGGTGCTCCCCTACAGATTATCTTAAAATGCAGATTAAAAAGTTGATGAAAGGAGGCTGAATCAGAAGAACCAAGAAAGACAAAATAAGATAAAACCCAACAGAGTTAGGAGAAGAAAATCAGAAATGACTTCAGGAGTGGAAAAGGAGAAACGATAAGAGAAGGATGGTGCATAAAGAAGCCAGAAACAGATAAAGGAAAAATAATAGGAGTCACTAAGTCACTTTTCACTAGAAACCAAGTGGGACAGCCAGCCTCAGAGATGAATTACAGGATGCAAAAAATGCAACAGTTCCAAGAAGGACATTCATTCATCAAACTTTTGCATAACTAGTATTTTCTATTCCTGCACCGATCTTTATTATCTTACAGAACCTACTGTACAGAAGAAAATATTAATGTTTTTACTGCCTATCTGGTATTTTGTGTTCTGGATGAATAAAATCAAAATATCTAGATGCCTGATGAATACAAGTACCCAATCAATCATTTAATAATGAATTGCTTTAGTTTTGCTAGATCAAGTCACACTTTGAGAATGGGTTTAAAGTGCAATGTTTTCCTCCAGTATTTTTAATGGGTATATGGTGGTGGACAACAGACTGCTGGATTTGTCATCTGTGGAGATATGAAGCAGTAGGAGATGGTCATAAACTGCCATTAGTCCTTAGACGACTCACAATAACCTCACTGCAAGTCTTCAGGAAATTTAGTCATTCATTTAGTGTGTGTCTGGGCATCTCTGGATCAAGTCTGTCTAGTGATGATGTCAGTGCCTTAGGATTACTGCAGTTTGCCATCACCTTTGGAAATAACTGTAATTAATATTTCTGATGACAAAAATAAGAAGAATCAAAAGACATTTTTTCTTTTCATTTTTTTTCTTTTGTATTAATTGATAGCTGATAGTTGTTCTTTAGCTTTAGATTTTTCTTTTCAAGTCCAAACTGTCATCTGTTAATGATGATCCGCCCTTTGCATTCCTTTGGCTGATCCCTTGAACCTTGCAAAAATATTTTATTTGCTAACAAGATTATAATATTGAGGGACAGATGTGAGCAAGACATGATCCCACCACCACACTTGGTATGACTCACGAAGCTAGTGGAGAGATCACAAATTTAAAAGGGTTTAATTCTAACGCTGTTGCCTGGAAAGTGAAGGTCTTCAGTTTCACAGATGTCAGTGGAGTTGAGTGCATTGCATTTTAGAGATCTGCTATACCTGATTCTGTTTAATTTTTGTTTTGGTTTGTTTTTTTTCTGCCAGTGGGTCCAATCAGAGGGATTTTGAGATATTTTTTAATCTGACACATCATTTTATAAACTGTATCCCCAGGGAGGTTATGGATTCCCAAAAGAGCCTCAGCTGCAGGAGTGGTGAGAGATAGAAGATAAAGCATGCACACTGCCAGTCTGCATTGTCTGGAAACATCAACGTGTCCATAAACACTCCGGATTTTTTGAACAAAAATATCAAAGACAGCCAGAGGGAGTCAAGCAAAGGAGTGAAACCATGCCAGCACATTCCCTGAGTCACTGATAGGAGCTGGGAAACTTCTCAATGTTGAACTTTAGTGCTTGCCTGCAGCTTTGGGTGTCTTGGCTGCCCTAGGGTCATCAGCTTAGCAGAATAAACAGGAGTAGAGCAACCCTCATCTCTCTCCTCCAGCTGTGTCAATCTGCACGTGCATTTACTCAAGTGAATCGTCTGGAAATTGGCTGGATTTCAGCTGGTTTCCTTGTGTTAATAGTCTCCTATGCAAGCATGTTTGCTGGACTGACAGACATCATCACTACTAAAACACCTGAAAAGATACTTCAAGAAAAATCCAGTAGGTGGCATAAATAAGCCGTGTGTTTTTTATTCATTTTTTTACTTTCATTTGTACATGTGTGCTCTTTCATTCATTCCTTATTTTACTCATCCTTTAACTTACAGGGAAGCTGAGGTTTTGTCACTTGGCTCTCAAAACACAATCCTTCAGACAAAGTTTTGTATCCAAGCAGAGGATTTTTTGGATGCTTTCTGGCAGCATATAAGTTTTTGGGTTGTTTTTTCCCCCGACTTCTATACTTATGTTTCTAACAGTTTCTGTTTTCAGGTTGTTATTATTGCCTGCACCACAACAAAAGGAAAGAGTTTCTTACTGGGCGTTTGTCTGAACCCAAATCTTACCTTGAAATGCTTAGTATTTTCAAGATTTTGAAGTCGGCCTTAAAGCTGCTCTCTCAGACACTCCACTGTGATTATAGATAGGGTATTTGCACCAGTAGCATTACTCCAGATCAGTGAAATCTGATAAACCACTGATGGCTTTTGCTAAAAGTAATTTCAGACAAGTTCAGTCTTTCATTCACACTTAAGATTTTAAGTCCTTCAGTCTTCTTAGCTCCAAAGATGTTTCTATGGCATGGACACTTAGAGATAAGGAGTTTCAGTGTGCTACTTGGTTCTCTTCTCCTCAAACTCCTTTTTCCTTTATTTTGCTGTTGGAAGTTTTTGTTTGTTTGTTTGGTTGGTTGGTTTTTTGTTTGTTTGTTTTTCGTTTTGTTTTGTTGAGGCTTTTTTGTGTGGGGGGGGGGGGGATTGGTTTTCTGGGGTTTGGTTTGGTTTGGTTTTTTTATTTGGCTGCGGGTTTTTTGTGTGGGTTTGTTTTTCTTCCTCTAGTGCAGGGTGTTCCACTCTCACTGAGTGAACAACTAAAGCAATTTGTAGTGCTGCCACCGTTTGGCTGTTTGCTGCCTTTCTTCAGTAAGAGTAAGGAGAGTCCTTGGTGTGGTGGCCCACAGCTTGCCGACAGTGAGCTCAGGCTGTCTTTCTGCATCAGCCCAAAAAGCCGCTGTGCCCATCTCTGCCTACAAAGACCAGTGGTTGTTAGCAAGGCTAACCCTCTTCAGCACCCTCAGTTCACATTCTTTTTTCATGGAACAAATCCATACCCACTGGGAAGGGTTCAGGGGACCGTTCTCCAAAGGGAGCTGGAAGGAATGCTGGCAAGGGGCAGCAAACAGCATCGTGTGTATGCCAAGGTGGAGAACAGGCCTGCCGAAGCAGGTGACATGCCTTAATGGCCACTGAAGCAGCTTCTTTATTCACCCTCTGTTTATTGGTATTCTCCCAATAAGCTTGGGGGAGAGAACCTTCACATCAGTAACTTCAGGTGAGCCACAACTGAGAAAAGTCACCAGCAGTGGGTGCCTAAGCAGAAATGTTTGTTTGCAAGATACATGCTAATCAGAATCTAATGTTTAATGGTCCAAATGTCAGGGCTATGGTAAAAATTACTTACGTAAAAATAAAGAAAACCCTGCCTGTTAAAACAAATGGCTCTTCCCCTTCATGGCTGAGCCCAGCCCATGAGAGTGGCCCACACTGCTCAATAAAAACAGGATTCACTGGAAACAAAATTAATGTTGTTACATTATACCAAATATAAAACAAAACCAAAGTGAAGTTCAAGTTCAGTGAAGCGAATAGAATGGAGATATTTTAAAAATGTACATGATTATCATGTTACCACTCTGACTAGTTTTACTAATAACATGCATAAGCAAGGGGGAAAATCACCATTTTTTACAGTAATACCTACATTCTTCCTTTCCTCATTTGTTCATGTGAATTGGAATAATTTCATTGCAGATGTAAAGACTGAAGAAAAAACACTGTCAGCTCCTTGGAAATTTCAATCATTGTTAATAATTGACTTAGATAGCTATTTGAAAGCATTATTAGGTCCAACATATAAAATAGAATTTTAAAAGTGTGTGTGGAGAAAACCACTGAACTGCTTCTTCTCAGTATTCATTGTTCATTTTAGGCACTCTTGAAAATTAATTGGATCCAGTGACTTAGAACATTGAAGACTCTTGCATGACTCATTAAGCTGACATTTCTAACATTCCTAATTCACACAGTAAGAATGATAGAGTTGCCTAAGCCATCTATACATTTGAGCTCCTTCATCAGGGTAGGACTACTGAATAGAATGCCCTTAGTTCTGAATATCATCATCAATTCAGCTCTAAGACATCTGTAATGGAGCTGAGTTTGATAGACTGCCAGAATTTGAAAAACTAAGCTCCAACATTTTAAAAATAGGCAACACAATTAATTGCTAATTTTTTATTTATGGCCTATAATGTTGTAATGGATACAGTTAAATTTCCTCTTCACTGTGCAAACCAATTGGTATTTAAAGGAAGAAATAGATCATTTCAAATTATAAAGCACTTGCTTTATTACGTAAGTTTTTATTATTTTGCATTCTTGATATTCAGAAACTTAAAACTGCTGAAACTCTGTAATTCTTAAGGATGGTTATGGCTGAGGTAAGGGAAGGGGTAGGTTTTGCTATATCAATTTTACTATCCATCCAGGTTTTTTTATATGTTATTATTACTATTATTATTGTTGTTGCTCCTAATTCTAATGCTCAATAGAAGCAAAGTTACTGTTACAGTATCTCATTCTGATTTATTTTAATCTTTTTTCCTTAAACCTAAACAAATATATTTTTCACATAATATACTGCTCTCAGGGGAGCATTCTGTGAGACTTCCCATTAAAATCTGTGATTGTAGCACACAAGCTTGAGAGCAAAGTGTTGTGCTGCTCTTCCCCCATTTCTTGCCACTTCCTTTGGGAAGCCTTTCAGATCTGCTAAGTGGGGCAGGGGTGTCAGAATTGCCTCCAGAAACAGCTGAGCTTTTCCAAATATTTTAATCAAAGTCAAATGACTGTTACTTAATCAGCCATTATGTGAAATTACTTGATGCGAGCTGCTTTTGCATCTCCTAGCATGGGGAAGGGTCTTTTTTCTTTGCTGTCAGCCAGCCTCTCTTCCCCTAGAGCCTCTCCCATTTCAGCCTCCATGCCCAGAGCCCCCAGAGTAACTGAGCAGTTCAGAGGTGGTCCCCAAATTGTGCAGGCAGTGCACTGGGTCTTTCTGCCTTCAAGGGTTTATGTGTCCATCCCAACTCCATGCTAGGAATCCAGGTCAGAGAAAGGACCTGGGAGATCTGGATCCCAGGAAACCTATGTCTGTCAAGGAAAGCTTACTTAGTGCTATCAAGATACAGATAATCAGAGCACTTAGTTGGCTTCCTTAGGCAATGGTTTTCTTCTGTTACTTGTGTGTTGATCAGCAGTGTTGGGGCTGATGATCTCTGTACATCATATATGCACATTTAGTAATTAAGAATAATTGGGTTCCTTATTCTCAGTATAGACCAATACTACTATTCGTGAGAAGCTGGTAAGGAAGATGACACACTCTTACAAATTATTTCAACTGTCAGGCTATTAATTTTAATTAGGCTGGCTTTGTCTAGACACTGAAATGCCTTGAAAGGTGATGGAAATATTGTATAAAAACTAATTAGACACCTTAACTTTCTGTCATTTGTATGCAAACAGGGCCATTTGCAGATGCCAGAATAAAGGTGTTCTGAGCCCAGCTCAGCCATCCAGCTGAGTGCATGAAAATACATTGTCTGAGTAAAATTTTGTTAAATATCTTCAGAGTTTGAAATTGTAATATATAGCATATGATGAGGTTGAGAAAAAGAGTATCTTCTCTGCATGGTTGTTTAAGTCATTATTTTCTCTTACATTTTTGAAGAAACCAAGGCATGGAGATTGCAGTTTCTGTGAATTCACAATAATGAGATTGAAGAAGATGTTCATTAGGCATCTAAGGTAAGTAGGGTACACCTCTAGTATTTCCTGAGTCTCTGTTATAAACATAATAAGCATAATTTCTCTCTGCAGCTCTTACTTTGTGCTATTGTCTGAATGATACGTATCTTAATGTCTGAATATTGTCTGAATGATACCTGCCTGGATACTAACTTTGTTTTCTGGCCTATTGGCTTGCTGATATTTTGTTCCTCTGGGTGAAGAATACATGCCTTAATCAACTTTGAGTAGCTGTTTATCTTATGTGCTGTGGTTAGAGCCCTCGTGTCTTTTTTCAAAACAATTTGAGGTATAAAGTGAAAATTACACATACAGACACACATATACATGGGGTTTTAAATTTTTTTTTAGTAACATTCACTTGGTTACAATCCTTATATTGTTAAAGTAGGAATGTTATCAAGGGTGGCAATGTTACTAATGAAGAGTATCTTGTACTCACTTTTTACTACTATTCAAGATATATAAAATAATTGTTATTACCAATATTAACTTCTAGGGGGCACCAATTAACAATATAAGATGGTAAAAAAACCCATACCTGTGGACTAGTGATGGTGATGGTGGTAAAGGGTGACACTGGAACACTGAAATTCAGGAACGGCCTCAAAATACTGGTTAATACAACCCTTTTCTTAGCAGAGGACAGAAGGAATGACTTCTGCACACTTAGTTCTGTTTGGATGTTACTGAAGTAGTAGGAAAAACAACCTCATTATGATGTGGGACTCATTAGTTTACTCACTGTGACTAATGTTAGAGAGAGGTATAGGAAGTAGGGATAGAGAAGCTGCACATTTTCCTTGCAGTTCTGGGCTCATGCTTTCCCCAAAGCTACATTTAAAGTGAAGGCTAAGTTTATACATGCAATCTCCTCTCTACCTTTGCCTCACCAGTATCTCAAGAGGAGACATGGCAGGATCACAACCCAGGCATCTTTGTGCTGTTGTTTGTGCTTTTTGTTCAGTGTTGATATCAACACATGCAGCTCTGATCAGCCACAGAAGAGGATCGGGTTTTTTGTCTGTGGAAGGCAGTCAGGTACTTCAGGTACTTTCAGGCAGTCTGTACTACATTTCAGGATGAATTGTTTGGAATAGCTGGTTCCTTGGCTCAAGGACCAGCAGAACATGGTAGATCATAGCCTCTTTTTCAGATTTGTTCCTGCCTTTGAAGAACATATTTCTTGGTGGCTTGAGAAGAGTAATACGCAAACCTTTCTACAGCTGGAGAAGAGTTTCAACCACTATCTTTGATGCTGTAAGTTAGGGCAAGTGCCCCTTCAGATCTGCCATCTGGTGAGGGGTGGGAGCAGGGGATGACCTGTTTGTCTGAAATATGTCTCCTGCACCAGATTCCATGGCAGGTGATTTTGTTAGCATCCTCAAGAAAATTGTCCTGTAATTTGAAGAGAACTTTAATTTCTAAAGCAGAGGTAGATCTCAGAGCCTGAGTAGCCAATCTATACCTCTTGGGTAGACTAGTTCCATACAAGTGAAAGAATGCCACCCCCATAAATTTCTTAGACTATAAAGTCAGGCCCCTGAACTTCTTCCATATTTATTTGGTCAAAGAGCTGTAGAAGTTTTGTGGTTTAGCACAGGTTTACACGGCAAGGTTAATTTCTCTGTCATAGGAGTTTACATTTCTGTTAGCAGTTGTTTTACTCTTCCTTCTTCCAAATGCTCATCCCTTCTTCCCAAGGCAGTTCTGGGCTACAGGGCAAAGCATTTTTCCACCTCCTGACACCAGATCTTAGGAGAATACTGTTTAGTCTCTTTGCTCAAAATGTGTGTAGAAAGCAGTGGGCTACGAATTCAACGTTAAATTAGAGAAAATAGTTGACACCAAGATTGTGTATGTCAGGTTGTACAGGCAGCCTATTATGTCAGCAGTTGAAAGGGGGGTATTACAAGAGGAAGAATGAAGGAAATAATACCAGAATACTAAAACAAACAAACGAAACCCCAGCTCAACCAATCAGAAAATTCCAACCCCCAACAAAAGAAAAAAAAAGAAACACATAAATAAAACCCAAACCCCCAACAAACCTCTGTAACTTACTGCTCTGTCAGAGACTCTAGTTGTCTCCCTTTGCATGCCTGCGGCAGTGTTGGATTTATCCTGTCTGCAGAGGTCTCCCCACTCCACAGAGAAGTCACGGGGGAGGCTGAGGCAGATGAGGGAGGGGGAACAGCCAGCATCTGCTAGCTGGTTGCAGCTGGGCCCTCCATCAGATCTACAGGGCACAGTGGGAAGGCCCTGGATGATTTTGTTCACCCAGCTTAAAGGAGGCATTTACAGTCATATCTGTAGCATGTTTTCAGAAACTCACACGCATACCCATTTTCTTATGAATATGTCTCTTTTTTGTTTTCAATTCATGACCATATGCTGACCAAATATGAGTTGTGTGAAGGCCAGAATAGGCAGTTACCATATGAGACAAAGATAGAAACAAACTCAATATTAATTTAAAAACTCACCCAAATTTCCCAAGAACTAAAACCTGTTTTTGCAGAGCTAACCTGGAGAACTTTATCTCTTTGTCTGTCTCTTTGCAAACCATCCATATAGCATATTATTTCAGTGCTCACATAATGTGAGATGTTCTAAATTCTTTATTTACAGGGTTTGTATCTTATTAAAACAAAACTACCCTTTTAAACTTCTTTCTTATTTTCAGCTTCCAACTTTTCCGCAGCTGTTGTTTGTTCTGTTGAGGGTGGCAGACTTTGGACCTGTCTGCTGGGGACATTGTGACTGTAAATAGTGTCGAGTTGCATTACATCTTCCAGTGTCAGGTGCCTCTCCTCTTCTGAAATGAACAAAAAATTCACAGACCATTTTTATTGTTCTCATAACACTGCCAATTCTTGTTTAAGCAACTCCCTGGCAAATTCTCTTTCACAATTACAGATTTCCAATTTTCTGTTGTGCCCACAAAAATATAATATTTTTCATCAGTTGCTTCAGTCTGATTTTTCCTAAAACAAATCTCATTGTCTAAGAGATTTTCTAATGTCTTCCAATATCTTCATACAGCTGTTCTGCTTATACTTCTCCCAAGTCACATTCCACTGCAGAAGGCATTAACATGCTTCTTGTTCCTCCTGCTAGGCTAGTGATGCAGATTAAGCTACCACAAGAAAGGGCTTCTGAACAGATGTATCTGGTTGGACTGGAAAATTCTAATGATAAATTTGCAAAAATGAGTGCATGGTGGTGGAGTGGGGGCAAGCATTTCCAGGGCCAGCCCCTGCCTGCTCACACCTCCTCAGTATAAAGGGATTGTAACTGTCTGACTTCAAGTCTCATTCATCCTTGGGACCAGAGAAAAGTTGAGTTTCCAGCCCCAGAAAATGCCCAAGAGCAATGCAGGGGTGCTGCAGGATGACTGCCAGACATAGCAAGTGGCTTTTCATGGCCCAAAGAAAGGTGTGATACCATAGCCAGGAAGCAGAGAAGGATGTTTCCTAATCTGCCTGTTCCGCCATGACGTGCAAATGAAATCTCATATCTTCCTCTCAGTGAAGTTAATGTGGTTCAGTGAGGAAGGACAGCATTACTGGGGAGCATGAGCTGCCCTTCCAGCTCTGCAGCTAGCTAAAGCTCTAGAGAAAACAGCAAGGGCTGTTTCTGCAGCAGTGCTAGAACTATTAAGTGACAGGCTCAAAAATTACCAGTTCATTTCCTAGAAATACCTCTTTGCTACTTTCATTCAGATCAGCACTTAAAGATTCCAAAGCATATACACAGCTTTGAAAAAAATTTTATCTTCATGTTATCTAAATAATAATACTGCAAATGAGTGTAATGGTGTTTAGAATACATGGACACTGAGGTTTGTCATTCATGGCTGAATGTATTTAATCATACTCTGCTTAAGTACAATGAGGCCCTTATTTACAGGTCTCTGCATAGAAGTCCTTGAAGAGCAGTTTTGTATTGCAATAAATATTTTAAAAGGCAGTTTATTTTTTCTGGGGTTGGCTAACCGAACATAGTTCCCAAGAGGAATGGCTACCACTCGCCCAGTGGCACAGGGTGAAGCAGCAAAGCACCAATGGATAAAATTATAGAGAGAGAAAAAAAGATCTTGCCTGCTATGCCCCCATTTGCTTTAAGGCCCCAGGTGAAGTGCTCACAGCAAGTACCAACTATCTAAAGACTCCTCTTTTCCCTAATGACTCTCTCATTCCTGAGATCTCTTCTGGGATGATGCATAGGGTGGGATTTTGGTGTGTGGAAACATGATTATTCTTTAAACAGGAAGAATTGGAAATAGTTAAGGAAATAGAACACTTACAACAGAAGTTTTGAGAATTCATTAATCACCTATAGTAAGGAACCATCTGATATATTGACAAAAGTTTATTGTGCTGGGTTTGTATGGCGAGGTTTTGGTAGCAGGGTGCTACAGGTGTGGCTTCTGTGAGAACATGCCAGACTCTTCCACTTCATTCAACTGAGCCAGTGCCAGCTGGCTCCAAGATGGACCCACTGCTGGCCAGGGCCGAGCAGTGATGGTGGTAGCTCTTCAGGAAAGGGGGAAAACTGCTCAGCCACAGCAGCTGGAAGAGAGGAGTGAGAACATCTGCTGAAACCAAAGTTAGTAGAGAAGAATGGGGAGGAGGTGCTCAAGGCACTGGAGCTGAGATTCCCCTGCAGTTCCTGCTGCAGACCATGGTGAGGCAGCTGTGCCAGAGCCAAGATCCACCTGCTGCCTGTGCAGGACGCCATGGCAGAGCAGGTGGATACATGAGGGAGGCTGTGACCCTGTTGGAAGCCCGCTATGGAGCAGTCTCCTGGCAGGACCTGTATATCATGGAGAGGGGAACCCATGGAGCAGGTATGTTGGCAGAACTTATGACTCTGTCCAAAGGACCCACGCTGGAGTGAAGAACTGCAACCTATTGGAAGGATTCATGGTGGAGAATTTGTGGAGGACTGTCTCCTGTGGGACAGATCCCATTCTGCAACAAGGTAAGAGGAAGGAGAAGCAGCAGACGCAACTTAATGGACTAACTGCAACCCTCATTCCAGTCCTCCTGTGCCATTGGTGGGGAGGAGGCAGAGAATTCAGTAGTAAACTTGGGCCTGGGAAGAAGGGAGGGGAGAGAGAAGATATTTTAAGATTTGGGTTTATTTTCTTGTTATTCTACTCTGATTTGATTGGCAGTAAATTAAATTACTCTCTCCAAGTCTGTTTTGCCTATGACAGCAATAGGTGAGTGATCTCTCCTGTCCTTATCTCAACCCACCAAACTTTTCTCTCTCTCCCTGACCATCTGAGGAGGGGAGTGACTGAGTTGTTTTGGTGGGCATCTGGCATCCAGCCAGGATCAACCTACCACAGATGTACACAGCTGTAAGACAATACTACTTTGAGCATGACTTACTTATGTGCTTTGGTTTTGTTGCCTAACAACCTGGCAGAAAAATAGATAGGCTATCTTACAAACAACTTTAAGAAGTTGTTACAATCATCTTTGAAAATAATTTTTAAATAACCCCACCAACAAAATTTTGTGTTTCCTGATTAGTTTCTTAGAGAGAGGTTCAAAAATATTTGTGCAAGTAGCATGCAATTCTGCAGCTCCTTCTATGGCTCTTTCTACAGCACTTTACTGTCCAGTGATGCTCAAGGTACTGATACACTGGATGATGTTTATACAAACTAAATAAAAATTGCAGCGACTGATGGAAAAAACAACAACCAGCTGGCTCAGCTTTTACCAGGCATTTCTGTTCAGTGTACGGGTAGACAAAGACACTACAGCCAAAATGAAGTACTAACAGGCAGGAATTTTTAAATTGACATACCTAGGCCTTGCATTAAGTTGTGAGTAGTAAAGGCTAATACTACCACAATTCTCAACTGAAATACAAAACAAACCTGAAACTCGTACCCCTTTCCTCTAATCTTACTGTGGTCATTTCTCAAAACATTTAGTGCAAAATCCTCCTTGCATGTCTTTCCTGCTCCTTGGCCCCTTACTTCTGGCTCTAGTCCTACATCAGTCCTTCAGAGGCAGGCCCAAGCATCACCATGAACTGAACAACTGAAAGCATCTCTTTTTAGTGAGGAAATGTTTGTAGTTGGCACACCTGGGTGCCCACAGAAGAGCAGGAAGGAATGAAGTTTGCAGACCTGCATGCAGGCAGAGAGTCAACCAAGGAGAGCTGTCTGCAGCTGCAGTAAGAGCATGAATGCTGTTTTGGCCAGCTTTGCTGGTGCCTTTCAAAGGCAGGAAGATGCCTGTAATGTTTGGGCTGCTTCCCCTTCAGGAAACAGCTAGTCCTGTGTCAGGGATTGATGCCAAGGCTTGCATTAATTCACACCATGGCTGAACTGGACTTCTAACAGCCAGACTTCTCAGCCAAAAGTATGAGACACCACGAGAAACAAACTAAAAAGCTATTTCTAGAATAACTCGAGTTCTTCCAGCCGTAACAAGAAGATAAAACCTCTGAAAGTATGTCTTGCAGAAAATAGTTTCTTCAGTTGTTGATTTTAGATGAATATTTTGTTGGCTGATTTCCATAATGTAAAATTCCATACCCGTAACTCTCACCTTTTAAGTGGCAGACTCACTTAATGTATGACAATGTAACTGGAAAAAGACAGTGACATATTTTACAGTCTTGAAAAAGTGCCAAGCTCTTATATATTCACTGTCAGTCAGAGTTCAAAGGTGATGACAACATCATGCTTGGATATACTGAGAGTCAATCATCATCTGACCTGAAAAACAAATGCCAGTGAGAGTGTGTGGGGGAGCTGAGGTCAGGTATGCATGGTAAACCCCTTAATCTCAGCACCGGTGATAAATGCCATCCAGCATTAGTAGGTGGAATTAAACTTGGCTTGCAGAGGGCTTCAGTGGATACAAACACCTTTGGGAACCTCTTAACTATTTCCTGGGGAAGGGCCCAACTTCCACAGTATGAACTGCTTCAGGTGTCACCTCTTGGAGCTGGGAGAACCATTTAAGAGAAGACAATTCTAAAGGAAGTAATTGTTCTTATTTTGTATTTCTTAATTTTTTTAAAGTGTTTAATTAATTAAGTCTACCCTAATAGGATTTTAAGCCAAAAATGACACTCACTGACTTTAGTAAAATAGTCCAAGTTAATTTTGTCCTTTTCACCTATATTAACTAACACATCCAAAATTTTGGTTCCTTTTGCCAATCTTTCTGATGTGGCATACCACAATAACCTACTTTACCATACCACTAAAACTGGGGTCACTTTTCTTTAACAAGGCATTTTTGCCCAGGAAAATAAGGTTTTGGGGTGGAACTGAACATTGCACAGAAATGCAGTCCACAGCTTTCACCTAACATTTTCTGAAACTCTAGGCAGTTAGTTTCTTTTGCTTACCAGAAAAATAGCACCTAAATAAATCCAGGCACTCCAAGCTGCATAGTCTGACATTATGGTATTAGGGTGGTCAGATTTCTCCTAAGATTTCTGTCACTTAAAAAATGTCGTAATTTCTGATACACCAATTTATTCAGGGCTGGGGTAAGAAAACAAAAGGAAAAAAGGAATGCATATTTATTCCACATTACTCTCCTTAAGTTCTTGTTACAGATTAAAATAAAAAGTATTAAAGTACATTTGGTGACTCTCCCTGTGTCATTAGTCACCTCCTGGACTAATTGTTTTAAATCCTTCTATGATAGCTGCATGTTCAGAAATCCCATCATGCCCAGGGGACTGCCATTGATTTGTGGCAGGAGAAACAGAAATCTGTTCCAACATGGAAAATAGCAGTCATGGCCCTCTGCTCTGGAAAGCTATTATTCATGGGCATTTCACATTCTTTTTTTAGCTCCATTATGTACAAAGAGGGGGTTAGGCTACAGTATGTACAAATAGCATGTGCAAATGAAGCTCAGTAGCAAGGTAACAGCACAGCAACAGAGATCATAGTTTAAAAACTATTTGTGGGGAAAAGACCTACTAGACATGTTACTAATTAACCTATTTCCTTCAGCAATACAGAGGCACTACTGAAGAGGACATTATCAGACGGCTCAGAATACTCTTTATCAAAGTCAGACTTTGGAGCATAATCCACATGCTTTAAAACTGCCATCACAGCATCACAGCATAGCTCAAGTTGGAACAGACTCATGAAGTCCAACTCCCTGCTTCTCTAAAGATTACCCAGAACTACTGTCATGAAATAAAAGCCAGAGTTAAGTGCATGATCACAAACTCCATTACAAAAGCACAAGAAGTCTAGTTCTGGTCAACCCAGTGCTCAGTAAAAATTACCTTCTTGGTAAAACTGAAATCAGGAACCTCTTTGTTCTCCAGATTTTGTCCTGGCAGTATGTGTCGCCACTAGAAAAGAATTTAATCCACGAGACACAGGCAGGCATGTATAAGTAAGTGAACTGGATTTTCAGTAAAATTAGATTAAATTCTGGAGAAAGATTAAAGCAGTCATCCATTTTCTCCACTTCTTTAGCTTGATTTGTTTATCTCTAGCACTGTGTGTATTTTAAACTCATGAAGACAACAACAGATTATCTTGACTTTGCTTTCCAGACAGTTTTTAAAATTGGGGCAGGAGATAGCAGACCAACAGATCTGAAAAAGTCTCAAAAGCAACCCTTGCCATGCCCAAGCCAGGGAGATCCAACTTTCACTAACTCTGTTTAATTATAAACCCACCCAGATCCTAAGTGAATGAGAAATTCATTGGGAAACTTGCACTGCTGTTGTGTACCATGTGTGACACAATCTCAGGTTGTTGGGTGGATGCCTGTGTGCAGCACAACTCAGCACCCCACTACACAGGACAGTCTGACCCACTGACTCTTGACAGATGGCAAAGTGAGGGACATTTTTCTGGTGGGTTTTTTTGTTTTTGTTGGGGGTTTTTTGGGCAGCTGCTGCTGATCTCTGCTGTCAGTCTTGTGTCAGAGGGAAGACCTTATTTTCACATATTTGGCTTGCTGGGTCATGTGCCTCTACACCTAGCATGTAGGATGCAGGTGAGAGAGCATCCACACATTATTAGATGCTAAGTGAAGTGCAAGAAGAAAAGTTGGCCAGAGAGGTGTAAAACTGGCTGACCTCAAGGGGCAGGGGGGCTTGTTTGGGACCACTATGCTATGTGCTCCTCACCAGAAATGCCTTACCTGCCCTTTGCCCAGGAGACACTCCAAGACTGGGGTACCAAGGTGGCCATGGTTACCACACCGTACCTGCAATGCTGCACCAAACCAGGTCTGACAGAGCTCACAGACTTCTTGGCAGGCCAAGTCACCAAATCAATGTAGGCCAAGTGAGAATGGCTGCAGCAGGTCCCTATTTCAAAGGGACTGTGTAAGAAACACAGTTTGATAAGGATGTAGGGAGATAAGGACAATGGACAGACAGTAACAGAACTGTTCAGACCCCTTGAAGGAAGGCACTGAGGTGTGCTTCTGTCGCATCAGGTAGGTCAGAACTGATAAGCATACACAGGCACTAGCTTAAGACTTGCTCACATGCCATCCAAAAAGTATCCCCTTCACCAAGCCACCAGGATTGCTTGTAGGATAAAGCTCAAAGGCTTTTATGTCAGTTAACTACTTTTTGGTTCAAGTAAACTCTTGAACACAGTCCCTCGAAACCTCCCCAAGGTGCTTCAAGTGGCTGAGAGAGGTCACTTCTTAACCAAACAGCAAAGGCTGCAGGCTTGGCAACAACTGCAAGACCACCAAAGGCAGATCATCTTGGCCAAAGTTCTTCCAGTCAGCAGGAAAAACCTCATGTGGACACTGTCCTGTCCTCTCTGCCTTGATTTACCAATCTAGCTTGTTTTCCTGCTGCAGTTGTAATGTGCAGCATTTCTGGATGATGACAAATCACAAGTAAAACAGGAGAGGATTAAAACAGCATAATGAAATTTATTCTGAAAATATGGCAAGAGTCTAAGGCACTTCAAACATTTCAATACACTTGACTAAAGTGAATGTGACAAGGTAATAGCATTCCATAAATATGCACCAAGAACTACACTCAATTCCACTCAAGGGGAATATACAGCTGGTACCTCTAATTTTATTCTCCAATAAACATGTATGGAGCTTATAGACTGAAACAGTTAATAAAAATATGGTAACAAGACATGTAATTCTTCATGTAGGTTTTAATTATTAAGGAATATAAAATGTTGAAAATACTGTGTGAGTTAATTTTATAGATACTAGTATCTTTTATATAAAAAGTTATACATTATCCCCAATTAACAACAACTTATTTAGTGAACTTCAGACCTGACAAGAGGGTCTATCCCCAATACCTACCCACTCACCCACCAGCTCAAGATCCACGGAGCTGACTACATAAGCAACTGAAACTTCTGAATTTTAAAGTAATTAAAAATGTGAAAATCATGCTGGAATGAAATTTATGATAAGTTTACTGTGATAAAGCCTAGGCACAGTAAATATTTTTTATAATGACTAAGAATAAGCCACTGGGACACCCCTGCATGGATAGCTTTAGAAGTCTTAGTGTGCACATAAAATACGAAAGGATAATCTACAACAAAGAAAAACAGGATTTATACCAGTGTACAGAAAGATGAGTACGTGAGCAAAAGAACAGTTCTGGCTAAGGTTCTCCACTGAGCACTACTTAACTATATGTTTGCTTCAAGTTTACAGTTTTCTATCTTTAGCACTAGATCTCTGCTTTCACTTTGCTGGTGAGTTCAGGCACAAGACAATTACATTCAGTATCTGTCTCAGTAAAACAGTAACATTTAGCAGCTTAAAGATGGCGTAGAGATTTTTTTACAGATATTTATACACTATTACTCAAAAGTGGCTCTGTGGGTGGGACCAGGAGATGTCCTTCTGCTAAGCCTAGGAGTGCCCTAAAAAAGAAGAAAGAAAAAAGAGAAATTATTCTAGCTAGCTGACAGAAAACACAACACTCAAGAGTTACTTTGTTCAATTCTTTACCTTTAATTTACAGATAATTTCCATCTGTTTTTTTTTAAATTTTAGGAAGAGAAGTGCCAGTTTTCAAACAGCCTACTGAGAGAGTGTATTGTTTAGACAGTGAAATTGTCTGTAGCATTGTTCAGCAGCAGTTTATCAGGAGAATGAGTTGGGGCTAGAGAAGAGATAGATAGCTGCCAAAACACCTAGAACAGCTATGTTTCAGTTTCCAGGTCAATAGTTATCATTAAAATGATACAACAGCATCTCTGCACACTAGCCAGAATCAGAGAACCTTTCTAGTGAGCTATCTGTACTCCTTGGTAATTAGGAGGAGAAGCAGGAACTATCCCTCAGTCAGGCTTCAACCTTCTGCAGTCAGTGTGTATTTTAAAAAGTATATTCCACTTAACAGCACAGAAATTGTCTTGTGAATAAACTCAAAATTTCATGTGCTGTACTGCTGTACAGCTGTTAGGGAGTACATTTCTTGTTTACATTTCAGTGTTGTGTCCTGCAGCAGTGAGTTACAACTTAACCTACAGGAGGCTGTGTACTAACCGGTGACTGAGTTTTGGAAAAGTTGACGTGGGCGTAGAGGAGAACTGCTATGTCCTTGTGACCCGCTTCCAGGGCTATTGAAAGTGCTGTGCTGCCATCCTGAGAGAAGAAAGGCAGAAACAAGAGAATTAGTGTTTGCATGCTTTAACAGAACTCTTAAAAGCCCTATCAGCCCACAGAGAAGGGAAATTATTAAGTGGAGGCCCTACTGCTCATACAGACACGTTAATTTTGAATCTTGTTTAATTTCTTTTGTTTTAAGCCTTGCACTGCTGTTTTATGAGGCAATCCAATTGTCAGAGCCTCATAATTTCTGTAAATGAGGAGTCTCAATTATTGCTGTGGAAGAATGAGCACACCATAATCCCAATAATGTTACATGTAGTGCAGTGTAAAACCAGGAAGATTGGGCTGTCTCAGAGAAACTACAATGACAAGTAGAAAGTGACAAGTAGAAGAGATGTTAAGGGAGGGAAAAATGCTAGTCAAATATAATGATAATTGCTGTGTTAAAACGATAATTGTTGTGGTGTAGCTCCCATCAACACGAAGAGAAATTGCACTCATAATTCCAAATGCTCCTGGATGGAAGTCTAAATACAAATAAATGGACTTTCCTAGTCAAATACTGCCACCTCAGTTTCTCAGAAGATACCATGGCTTTCAAAAACCCCACCTGTTGAGGGTTCTAGAAGCAAGAAGTGCTTTAGCTGAAAGAATATTTTGCAGATCTGCAGTTTTTCCTTTGAATCATGTTTGGTCCAGAAAGATGTACATGTGAACTTGCTGCTTGGTTCACTGCCTGGTTTTTGGCTCTTGCACACAGAAGTCTCTACAATAATGCTAGCATTTGAAATGTCTCACAGGGACAGGGCACACATTCCAGCCACTGCTGTAGCACTAGTACCGGAATGGCTGGCACCAGTTTTTACATGGTA
This sequence comes from Petroica traversi, assembly GCA_025920805.1. NCBI lineage: Eukaryota > Metazoa > Chordata > Aves > Passeriformes > Petroicidae > Petroica > Petroica traversi. The sequence continues at coordinate 2,687,883 of JAHLSL010013598.1, read as the reverse complement.
AACCCTTTTTCCAGCATGGGACCCATGGAAAGTTTTCTTATGAGACTAAAGGGAGCAATTTCTTTATGTATGTATTTATTTATTCATATCTAAATCTAATTGTCCTGAGCAGTCAGGGAGCTAAATTGTCTACTACATTGTCTACTACAATGTGATATAATGTACTACAAATGCACAGTGAAGTCTTCAGTCAACACAAGGTCTTCAAGAGAGGTGCTGAATCACTTTGGCACACTTTAGTAGGATGATGCTCAGCTTATTACTGATCATGCAGTCTAGAAAAGCATCACTGTGACACTCAGAAGAGCTGGAGAATACTAAAAATCTCAATCTCACAGCACAGACAAATCCACGAATAAGCAGCAGTCAAACTGTGCTGGGGAAGCTATCAAACTGGCCACAGGAACAGTTAAGTATCATGTCCCCATAAACACTGTAATTATTGATTTTGTATCTGATAGTGCTGATAGCATTCAAGCGGCAATAATCTAGATTGCCCCTGAAAGTGTTTATTAGACTGACGTCTTCTTACATTTTCCACTCTCAGGCCAGATGTTCCACCCTGCGAGCCCTATGAGCAACTCAGCTGCCTCCTGCATCAGGTGAGTAAATGAAGAGAAATGATGTCTTTGCTTCTCTGCAACAGCTTCAACAATTAACCACCCACCATCCTCCCAAATCCCAAACTCAGGCTCCATTTCAGTGTTCAGTGGGTAAAGCAATAGGAAGAAAGGAAAAGTAGCAAGAAATATTGTTAAAAAGAACACGGTACTGGGAAGAAATGAGCTAAGTCAATGATTTGAAGCTTGTGGAATCTGTAGATCAAATTGTCTGCTGACAGTGTAGGCTGCAACGATCCTTGCGAACAAGAAATTTGCAGGTGTCTCACTTGTCATTGAAGTCACAGTCTGTATCTGTTTATTGTCAGGAAAAGTGTAGCTTCATGACTAGGACAAAACCTATAGCCTCAAAAGTTGTGGTGTAGAAACAGTATGAACATCCTTTCAGGAGAACTGTAGGGCTGAAGTTTGCCATGGGCACACAGTGAGGCCTTAAGTCACCAGATAAGGTCCTAACTGAAAACTGGAAAACTTCTTTGAAGGGGAGAAGGAATGTGAGAGGGAAAGATGTTTTACTATGAGCAAACAAATGTTTTTTTTTCTGTTCTGGCCACTAAACACCTACAGCTAACCACAGAAATTACTACCTGGTATGTCTGTTAGAAAAGTAAAAATACTAGCCAAATAATCACATCATTTGCTACCATTAAGCAGAAGATTAATGCGTTTGGTACACTGGCACTCTGAGTCAGACATTCACCTAAGCAGATTTCAGAAGCACTGAAAGGCAACTCACATTGTCCTCCAGGGTGCTGTTACACCCAGGCTGAGCCAGCAGAAGCTTAACGATCTCCACGTGTCCATGCTCACTAGCACACATCAGAGCTGTAGAGCCCTCATCATCCTGGATATTGACATCTGCACCACAGGCCAGTAAAGCTTTTACCATGTCTATCCGGCCATGACTCACAGCTAGCATCAGTGCAGTCTGACCAGCCTGCAAGGAGACAAGAGGAAAACCCAAATAACTACAGAGACAATCAGTTACAGAACAGCAACACTTTTTTTTTAGACATTGTGTTTGTTCTGTGGGGAAAGAAAAACTATTTTAAACTGTAGTTTCAAGGATTGGATTACCATTATTTAAATACTTTTCATGGATCACATATCTCAAATTCACATAGCTATTTACTGAATTAATGGAAGATATCTATTTTCAGACAATCTATTTTCAGACATCTGTAGTTTTTCAAAGAAGCTAAATGCTCCAGAATTTGTAAATGTCACCCAAAAATCAGTAGTAGTTCTTTCACACAATAATCAACCTTCATTTTTAGAAGAGGTCCAGACTTGAGGCTCAACTATTTTTCCATTTTGTATATAGCAATCAAAAACATACATAAAAAAACCGACAGATGATGAAAGCAAATGAGAGCAACATTTGAACTCATAAGAGCAGAGATGGGAGCATAGAAGGAACAATTAAAAGGCACAGGAGTACAGCAGTAAGAACTGTGTCTTGTGAACCATTTGACTGACCTGGCTGGCTTTAGCATTCACATCCCCGGAGCTGAACAGTTCCTCCACTATCCTCATGTCCTTCTCTGCTTCCACAGCTGCAAGTGCAGCAAGCATGATGGGGGTATAACCAGCCTTGTTCTGATGATTTACATTACAGACATCTGCAGAGGGATGACATAATTTCTTCAGAAAGCAAGAACCCAAAAAGCAGTAATTGTGCTAATCAACTGAATAAACTGTCAGTAGAGCAGCCTATAAAAAGAAAAAGTAGCAACTGCTTTCATAATGGATGCAATTCAAGGGAAGGTGGAGAAGAAAAAAATAAACAGAGGAGCTCTTGAGCCAGAGAAAGAAAATAATTCTTTTGTACTATATGTATAACACAAGAGAAAGCACAAAGACATTTTATATGCTAGTATTTAGGGATTTCTTTGTACATTGTTATTTCCTTTTGTGAAAGCAAGTAGTCTGAAATTTATCATGATATTCAGAAACTCTGTCAGGAGAGTCCTTAAGCTTTTCTTCCAAGGGCATCCATACTGCAGAATAAAAACGGTCCAGCAACATGGTCAGTGGAAAAGATATTTCAATTCAGCATGAACATTTTCCTGCAACTGGTGTTACTTTAAAAATCTGCAAGTGCACTTCAACATGTTTTGGAGCTGCCAAAAAAACACCCTTTAAATTAAAGACTGCTGTCAGTTCTACAGTGTATCTGACCATAAACAAAACTGCTCTGGGAACAAATACTGGCCAGTCCTCTTACTAGTGCCAGCAACTGACAAGAGTTCTCCTTTTTGTTCAAACCGTGCCTCCAGTCTGTCTCTGTTCCTAAAATTCTACAGAAATACAGCAGTGCTTATTGGTTTACTGGGCAGCGGGGTTTTCAGTGTGCTCATTGTATTGGAAAGGGACACAGATTTACATAAACATTATCTGTAGACTAGAGGTTAAATTGCACCACAGATACCTTAACAAGCAAAATTGGTTTAGGAAATTCTTCAGACTTATCGCCAAAGGATCCTTTTTTTTCAGTGAAAAGAAGCAATTCAAGTGCAGATGTAAGATACTGCAAATTTTTTTCGTGTTCACTAGACATCAGTGATGATACCTTATAACCAGTAGACCAATGCTATCTTCAGACATCACTTCTGCGAAGCCACTGAAGCCAGAGAATACTACACTCTGCTACATGTTTTACATCCTGAGTAATGAATAACTTTTAGAAGTGGTGTGCTCCTACTCTGACTAGACTACTTCAGCAGAGTGTGTTCTCCCAGGTCCCATTTTCTATATGGCTAATGAGCAAATCTGTTCTCCTGTTTGTCTTCTTGGTGACTGCTTCATGCTGTGGAGGATTCTCTCATCTTGTCCACTCTTCTCACCAAACACAGACACAGAGTTCTTGCTCTAGAAATCTACCTATGATATAACCACACTGCAAAGCTGACCAGAAGTGACCATTCAGACACAGCCCAGAGAAGACTGTAGAAACCTGAAGGTATCTGCCTATTCGCAAACATTTTCCAAGTGCTGGCATGAGCATTCTCCAGCAGAGAGAACAATCTGGCAGTAGTCATGATTGTTATGTTTTACAGGTAACACCCCTGGTGTTCATAGGCAAGCACTAGCTGCCGTACCCTGCAGAAGTCCTGACTTCCAGCAAGGAATAAGCATGTTCCTGCTACTCTGAGACACCTAGGGAAGCAGAGGGGCAGCTCCCTCCCACCACACTGTGCAGCAGAGCCAGCCTGCCCCGTTTCACCACGCTCCTGACATTCCCTGCATTCCCCTGCTGTGACTCACTCTTCCCAAACACAGACTGCCTTCAAAAGGACCAGAGATTTCAAAGTGCTCCCTTTCCTCTTGAGGAAGTCTCTGCGTGTGTGACACATGTGCTAGGTTATCAAAGCTGAGATTTGTATCATTCATATCCTTGTTTATCTGATGCTACCCCTCTGGATTTATGAATATTGCTCAGCTTACACTCCAGACGTGTCATTGGCCTAGTTAGGCTTTCACAATCAACTGTGACAGGCTTTTTAACTAGTTTAGAGAAACAAACTTCACTCAGGGAGCAAAACTAGGATTAAACAGATTAAGCATCCAGCCTGGGGACAATTCCAATGTTTGATACCTTCTTCTGGATGCCATCTGGCACACTGAATGTGGGGAGCAGAGTCTCCCCTATGCCACTACCCTCTCTGCACGTGTGTTGCATGAGGATCAAGAAAAGGAAGCAACAAAAGCAACCACATGCAGCAGCATCAGATTGCTTACGGACTAGAAAAATGGTCTTTTTGACAGAATGCCGTATTGCTCCAGTTTCTCAGGAAAGTCGTGTAGATGAGTCAGTGTGGTGGCCAGAATAAACTTCTGCACTGCTCTAGATAAAGCTAGACTAGTTTGTGTATTTAAGACAGGTATTTATACCTCAATGCATCTTCCTCCATCAGCACCCTACGGAGTGTGGCAGCTGTGCTGCCTCCAGAGAAAACTGCTGGAGACTGGAGCTGCTGAACTTGGGACTACAGTCCAAGAGTCAGGCATCTAACTATCTATCTCAGCTCTGTATATAATTTACTTAAGTGTTTTTATAACTTCTTCAAGAAGCATCACTTCCAAAGCTAGTACTAGAAACAAAGATTCTAGACTACATAAGTGAGCCACCATGTAACTATTAACAGTTAGAACACCTGCAGAAAAAAGACCAAACTTGACCTATAGTACATCCAGAATTTCACCCATGAGAATGCAAATCCAAGAATAATAAAAAAAAAAATAAAGCAAACTTACTTGCATCCAGAAGCAGCTTTACAATTTCAAAGTTAGAATGTGAGACACTGTAATGCAGCGCTGTGTTTCCATTTCCATCTGCCATGTTGATGATATGTCTGAGGACAGCAGGAGAAATCTCTTCAAAAGCAGTTATGTAGTCTCCAACCATTTCAGGGACAGCTGACTTCTGACTTGAGACACGAAACCACTCATGCTGGATGGTATTTAAACAAAACCTCTGCCAAAAACAAGACAGAAAAATTTACATATGGACAATCTATTTAAAGGATTTTCCATCCCATAAGTCAGTAATGCAGGTCAAGTCTTTTTAAGTCCAATGTGGGACAAAAGTGTTCAGCTCACAAACAAGATGTACAAGTCTGAAGCTTCCCCTCTGACTAAAACCTGCTCTTAAAACACCAATTCCTTACTTCATCTCACTTCACCTGACCTTCAATAATGGTTTACTCTGATGGTACAGAATTTTAGGATGAGACTACTCCCAGAATTAATGGTTATCAAATATTGGTGAACAGAAAAAAAGACTTGTGTAATGATTTCCACCAAATACTTAACTACATTTATGAATCACTGATAAACGCAAGACCTTCTCACTGGACTTAAAAACAACAGCATGCTAAGTCAATTAGGCTCAGTTCTGAGGCACAAATTGTCAAATGAACAAAGTATATGAGAACTGACTGGACAGCAGTTCTGAAGAAAAGAGTTGAGCATTACAGATGACTACAAACTGAACCCAGCATCTCATTGTAATGTAAAAGGTAAATACTGTTCTGGGGTGAATAAACAGATTTACAGCTTGAAAGGCATGTGATGCAGTTCCTTCTTTCTGCATAGTACTGTGAAGACTATGAAGCTGGATTACTTTGTCTGGTTTGATCACTGAATTACACAATATATTTGGTTGAAACAGTTTCAAAGATAAGCAGCAAGAATGAACAGAATTCAAGGAAATCTGACCTACTGGACAGACAGGAAGGACTGGAGATGCTCTGCTGAAAAGAACCATTGGATAAAGAAACCCTGTAACATTTATTGCAGAAAAAAGGAAAAAAAGGAAGAACCTGTTCTTTGCCTGAAGGCTGGCTGGCTGTAGTAATAAGAGATTTAATTGCAATGAGAAGATGCGGGCTACACACTCAGGATAAACTTTTCCATTGGTATAGACTGAGAGTGGAGGAGCAGGAGCCTCGTAGGCCAGGGAACTTGTCTGTTGTGGCAAGGTAGGTAGAGCAGATCTCACTGTGAGCCAGGAAGGCTCCCAGTTACTACTATTCTGACTTTGAGACACTTTCTCTAACCTGGAAGGACTACCACATCTTTCTCATAACCCCTGACCTGCAAGGGGGCCAATAAATTTAAGGACAGTTTTGCAGAGAAGACACTCAGAAACCTTATCTAGCCTCTAAGGAAAACACACCAGTAGCTCTAGAGGTGGTCTGTATCTGGTAAAGAGAAAATATTCTACACTCACCAGCACTACATATATTTTTGTGCTACATAAACACACATTTACATCAGTGTAATATTTTACATCAGTGCTCCTATAATGTGTTATGTGCATTCTGTGAACATAGAGAGTTGAAATGCAAATGTGGCCACCATAGAATTTATTTATTTATTTATTTATTTAGGGCAGTACTGAGTGCAAAATACCACTAAGAAACTATTTTTAGTCATAGTGTCACACACATTATTAAATGCACAGTACACTTTTTAAATTCAATTAATCCATCATATTCAAAAAGGTGCAGTCCACAGCTGTTTCTCGTGTAAACAGTAGCTACAAGAGCTGAGTATGCACCTTATACAGATCTTTAGCTATTCTGACATTTAACCTGTTTGGACAAGACTTCTTTATCAGCAGACAGACAGAGGACAAGAGCTGATTAGTCTGTGGCTTCCACCTACAAAGCACTGCTTGTGCTGAAAAACACTTTAGGCGCAAGAAAGAAAAATGTAAATTCAAATTACATTTCCAAGGCAGAGATCATCACCTAGTTATGCTGTTTCTGACACTTTCAACTCCAAGAGGGCCTAAATCATTTGTGGTTTGAATGCCTAAACTATTCCTGAAGGACAAACACAGAATTAAAAACTATGTGTCACAACTGTATGAAACAATCTTTTAAAACATTCCCTGGACAAGAGATGTCAGAACTAGACACACACAGTATTACTGTGTCATACAGACAACATTATTGTCTTTAAGAAGCTGCAGATGCTCTATCATAGAGGAGAATGACACTGAATTGTTGCCTTTTATATTACTGCACAAGTGAAACAAATGCAAAATTCAATTTCATCTCACTAAGCAGCATTCCATTGCTTTCAAATTGCCCTCACAGAGTAGCGTAGGCAATCTCTATGTGAGGCATTTCTGATAAGGCAAACACAATTTTATTTCTCGAGTTTATCTTAAAGTACTAACAACGAATCCTCCTTACTCTCTGCAGCACTGATAAAAACCACCAGTGCAGTAAACAAGACAAACAGCATCCCTGTGCTTAGAAGGAAGCAGATCACCTAATGTTTCAGAACAGACTGAGGTTTTTTCATAGGAAGCAACAGCCTCCTCATCCACTGCAGTCTCCTAATGAGAGGCCTGAGCCCACAGCAGTGCTAAACAAAAAAACCCACAGGAATAACACAGGAATGCACAGGTATGGTGAAACTGCACTTTCGTGTATGCCTTGGGACTACAAGTACAGAAGTACACAAAGCCCAAATATATTCTCTGGATGAAAGTGTCCTCACAGAAAGACTCTTTGTGACTCTTGCAGGAAAGATGAAATCCTCTTCTGCTTAGCCACTGTGGTACTGGTGCTGTAAAACCATAAGTTACCTTTCCCTGAAGTTTTTCTATTACATCTCAGAGAAAATTTTCACCTGTATTGCTTACCACATCTTTGTTAGTTAATGCCTTGGGGTCATCAATGTTGTTTCTCAGCAGGTTACAGGCAGAAAGCATCTTTTCACTTAACTCGTACCTGAGGGAGAGAGCAAAATACATGGCGTGTTTTAATTTTTATCTGAAAATTAGCATTTCAGTTCAGAAACATTTGTTTTTCTGAAAGTTCTCTGAGAATTAAAGTTTCCAAGGCAAGCCATCTGCTCCTACCATGCAAAAGCCACTTTGGCAGCTCTTCTCAAAGACACTCCCTCCATACTGAATGAGATGATTGTGGGAAGAGCAATAAGAATGAAGAGTGGGAAACACATCACTTTTCTGCTCTAAGATTTGGCAACCCTTCTAGTGGAAATTCTCACCTACTACTGTATGACTGCAGAGCTCACATTATATGCTATGTGCTTTGATTACTTGATTGACAAGGGGAAATGCCAACCGTGGTGACGGAAACAGAATTAAGCAGTGGGAAACAGCTCAAGAGGGGCCTCCCTGCCGGCTCCCATTCACTGGAACTAGCCTTTCTCATCCCACCCACTCTGGAAATTTACTTCTCTAGCCCTCTTTAATTTGTACCTTGTCATTGCAAATTTCAAAACTCATGGTAGGCCAAAAATAAGGTCAATGACTGTGCTGCATTGTCATACCAGGCTGTGTGCAACCATCTTTGCCTACAACCTGCACAGAGGATAATGGCAATTTTTCCAGAAAATTCTCCCAAAAAGCAGAGAAGCTAACACCCATTTTAGCCCCCATGGATTCACAGCCAGCTGCTAGCGCTAACAGAGGAATGAAATTCTCCACCACTGCATGGACCATGGCCATGCATGGCCATGTGCCCTGACTCTTTCCCTCAGAGGGCATTGCCAGGGCAGTCGGCTTGCAAAGAACATGCTCCTTAAGTACACATAGATATCTAAGCTGTTCTGCTGCTCTTCTTCCCAATCACCCCCAGCTAGTGTAAATATAAATTAGAGAGCTCTTCTGAGAGATTGCCCATCTTTTTATGCCAACTCTAAAACAACAGGCTATCCTACAGTACCGTGTAAAGTAAGCTCAGGGCTCTTCAAAACACACAGCTCCGGGGCCTCCGAGCTCTTAATTATTAATTTCTTCATCTCTTTTATTTAACAGCTGACAATTACAGATAACTTGATGCTAAGCTACGTCTTCAGTGAAACATGAAATTAATTTTGTTTTAGCTCTTTACTGTTATTATTCTACGTAGGTAAGTTTCCAAATTAGCACACTGGCAAACCCATTATCTAGAAGATATCCCTTCACTGTCTCCATTTGCACTTCCTTTTGCCTTGCTAACAAAGAATCAGTAAAAACTCACCACACCACTGCTTTCCATATGCCAAAAAAGCACAGCCTCTGTCAAACCCTACCTTATACAGCAATTTGAAAAGTATCCTAAGACATGATATGCTTATTAAGTTGTGTGAAGTCTGTCTTGAAAGTCCACTACAGCATACAACTTCGTATCATATGAAGCACATGATCTCAGGGTGGACACGTCCTCAGTGCTGTACCCCAACACCTTGCTGTGCACTGTCAGCCATGGCTGAGATGCTGTGAAGGTGCATATGCAAGATGCCTTTGCCAACCTGGTGTGCATGGCTCAAAGTTCACTTATTTGCTTACTGACTGTTTTACAGACCAGGATATTAACAAGGCTTTGCCTGCTCCCAAGCGAGTGCTGGCTGTGACCTGAGAGAGCCCCTGCTGGGGGAACCACCTGGGTCTTGCTTTTAATGGATCATTGAAGATCAATGTGGTCAGCTGCTGCAAAGAATACCCTCGGACACTTTCTTCATGTTCATGCACAGTCATTTTGCCATGAAACTGCCTCTGGGCACCCATTAGAGGAGGGAAGTGGGCAGCAGTTGGCCAGTGATGGGGCTGATGCTTCCTCCACAAGCACAGCCCACACAGCTTCCCCCATGGCACGAGGTGACCTCCTCAAAAGCACACTCTGGAGAGGGCAGGCAGCCTACCTCTCTCTGATTTCCACCTCCTCGGCCTCACACTCTGGGAGGGCACCATCCTTGTCTGCCCCCACGGCGCAGACCTCTGCAGCATGGGGGGCTGGCTGCTTCTCTTCTGCGTGCTGGTCGCAGGGGTACTCCTGGCCCTCACAGTCCTCCTCTGAGTCTGAGGAGGAGCTCTCCTCGGAGCTGGAGTCGTCACTGGATGTGGTCTCATACCTACAGGGAGAACAGGCAGAGGTGCTTCCTCAGTGATATTCGGCAATGGTCAGAACCTGCATGCAACTGGCACAAGTGGAAAAATGTCCTGCAAAAGCTTTGTCACCCTCTTTCTTACTCAGAGACCTCTTCTACTCACTGAACTCAGCATTTCTGGCAAATGGCACTGTCATTGCTATGTACACAGTGTGTAATGAAAGAAGAACAACCTCTTTTAAATAGAAGTCTTAACATTTTTTCAGATCTTGCCTTATCCCCAAAATGAAATTACTTTGTTCAGAGTAAATTGTATTGTTACCTTACTAGGCAGATATAAGCAGGGAAGCTAACAAACCTATGGTAATATTCCCTCACTATATGGACTTTTAGCTAATACGTACAAAATTAGGTAAGTGAGATATTTAGGCTATATGCTGCACAAAGCATCTGTACTAAAGCAAAACTGATCTGAGGAAAGGGCTAGAAAAGCTACATAAAAACAATTTGATGAAACAATTTTAAAAGTTTTTCCAACACTCTGCAAGGGCAAATAATATTTTAAAAGCAGACAATTTTACATACTGTCTTCTGCATTTGTATAGGAAGATCTCTGTATTTATGTAACACAAAGCCAGAAAAATTAATTCTAGGGCAATGGCATCTCTTGCTGTATTGCTTCATAGTATAATGCTGTGCCTGTCGGCTGCCAAAGATACATGTAAGTTTTCCTTACTACAGCATTGCCTGAGAAATGTCTCCATGGCTGTCTGACGTTGTTTCATTTTCCTGTGGTAAATTTGACAGCAGTCTAATGGGCAGGTATTTGAGACTGATTCCATATATGTCTTGCAAGCACAAGTGGATTAAGAGGAGCTTAGCTGTTCAGTTCTTCCTTTTGATCCTTACTCTCAGCAGTTGCACCTCAGCCTGAAGGACATAACCTATGCATGTGCTCCTGAGTTCTTTCTCTTCTTCCCATTGTGAAAAGTCCTATAGTGATTGATGTTTTGGAGACAGGTCTCTTACCCGCCATTAATGCCAACAAACTGCAGGTTCTTCTTGGTGTTGCTCAAATCCTTCTTCCCATCCCTTTTCTTCATGATAGATTTGAGTGTGTTCTCATTATTACTACATACTGTTAGAAAGGGAGACAAAGCACACATATCAGTATAAATCCATGGCCAGGCATTATAGACGATTTTGCAAAACAAATCTCTATTTATCAACAGCTCTCTGCCTAATTTACCATCTGAAGCTGGGTTTTCTAATATTAATATACATACAGCCATGGTTTGACATGCACATTTGAAATACAGAAGAACAGCTTCAAAATCAGCTCTGGAAACTAGTTAAGCCTAACTTTTCCAGCTTACAACATGTTGCTAATCTTCATGATGCTTTGGAAAACTTTAAGAAAAGATATGGGCTTTTTGTTTTTCTTTGCTATTTGTCAAAAACTTTAACACTGAAATTGGTTATTCTGTTAACAAAACCTCAATTCTTAGTGTCAGAGAGCAGCAGCTCCTTGCTGAAAGGAACACATTAATACAGACAGCATGTTTAACAACACATATAGCATATTTAAAGAACTATTCAACAAGGTAGGCAGGTTCAATCAAAGATGGTCTTTTGGATTTAGTATTCACTGAAACAGCTTTTAAACCAATCTCTATGCAAACAACAGGTAAAGTAAGTATTTAAATAAAAATGTAAGTATTTAAAAAAGCAATTATTAACCCTTTATCTTTCAGTAATTTTTCTTATGAAGACACTAAATGGCATTTCACTGATGCACTACAATCTGCCATTTAAAAATCTGACCACTACCTGCAGACACACAGTCTCACACTGTGACTTTCCCCTCAGCTCCATCTTCTCCTGCTTTTAGCATTTCTGAGAATACTGAAAACCTTCTTAAACCGTATGTCATATTCAGACTCCACCAGCATGATGAAAGGTGAATGTGAGCCAGTTATTACCATAGAGACCTGAGGCAAGCTGATCATCCGTCAGGTTAATTGGAGCGAGAGCTTTATCCTGAGAAGAAAAAGACTTCCTTCCCCGAGCAGCTTCCACCAGGGGAGTCTTCCTCTCCTCCTGGGTGGGCACAGTGTCCTGCTCCAATTTCAGTGTTCGCAAATTTGAAGTTAAGTGTGTGTTTGCAAGTTGGCCATGAGGGATGTACTCCAAAGTAGCACCTGCCAAAGAAGACAGTAGGCATCATGGAGGAGTCAAATGAAAATATTTCCATCAATTCTGTGATCCACAGGGGAAAAAAAAAAACAAACTGGAAAAAAGGGCAATGCTTGTCCTTTAAAATACTTTTTTCTGAGGATCTAATAGGAAAAAGATTGATAGTTTTCAGAAAATGTGAAAAAATGGCTGTGAGTTTTTCTTTTGATAAATATATTCAATACGAGGACAAGCTATAAAGATACTGGCTTTAAAATGTCTGAAAGGAATGGTCTTTCTTTTTCCTTCTCTTTCAGTATGAGCAGTGACCTCAGCTCTTGCAACCCTGGCTCAGGGTGGGCTCACTGAGCTGCTCCTTGACTTGCCTGAAGAGCACAGCACGTTCACAGGCTCTGAAGGTTCTTTTTGCATGAACAGTAACCTTTTTTTCATACTTGTTTTTTAAGAAATGTCATTTTCCATGAAAGCAGAAATTTTTCAGGAAATTTTCCCTTTTTTCCAGTACTCTAACTAATTATGGAAGCTATGTGCTTTGCCCAGTTACTGAGACAACTGCAATGAACTCCCACACACTACATTTCTTTCCTTTTTTTTTGGTCAGGATTGTACTGAGTCAGTACTTGTATTTAAATCAAATTCCAAATGTTTGGGTTATACTTTTTTCCCTCGCTGATTTGCTGGCATTCACTCACTTTTTCCCTTTGTGTATTTCAAAAGCAGTGCTAATTACGCACAGACTTTTACAGATTCCCCTGGAGTTACTCCAGCTGTGCTATTACAACCTCTCTACAAATCTGCACAAATGCTTTTGTTTGTGGAACACACTTTTTTTTTTTATATGCACATGCCTAAGTGATCTCGCTAGCATTCAAGGGAAAAAAAAGCTGAAGTTTAACTTGCATTAAAAACTATCATTTTTTTCTTTCAGTCTATCCTTGCTTCAATGATGTGTGCCTCTGTATTAATTTTTGCCTTTGTATTTATCAAGAATTAAGGCACAGCCTTCTCATTCAAATACAACTGGCACTGCACAGGGTGCTAACACACTGTAGTAAGGTAAATTCCAAACATTAAGTTTTAGACACACAGCTACATCTCTGTCTAGCAAGCTGTTCTTGTTAGACTGCCTTTCCCCCTTGTTACCTCACCTCAGTAGATTTTTCCTACAACAGGATATAACAAAACTAATTTTTCCAACACTGCGACTTCCCAGCAGCTTCCTCCTTTTTGCTCCCATTCCTACCCAAGTCTCTGAGTTTCCAACCAAGTCTCACCCCCATGCGTTTCCCAAAGTACCTTCTCCAGCACTGAAGCCTATTGCCTAGTTCCACATGGCTTACAGCTTCTCCAACATAAATGGGAAGCTGTCTGCAGGAAAAGGCACACAGCAGGGTACTGACAGTCATCTCACTATAAGCACAGCAAAACAGCTCTTTCTTACGAGTGAAACGTGTGTGTGTAAGAAGAACCCTTCTGGAGACATGTCTGAGTACTTGGATACCCCTGAAAAGCAACAGGGAAGTCCTGCCCTTGCTCCTCCACCACTCCCCGCTTTGCAGCACTGACTGACAGATCTCTTCCCAACAGCAAGCATCATCCCTCATCCAACAGCTGAGGAGAAGAGGGCTGCCAAGGTGATGAAACTCCAAGCCAAAACCAATGATTTTTAAACTCCCTTAGCTGAAAAACAAGGGAACTGTCTCTTTGCTTGCTTGGAACGGTGACAGGTACAATTAAAGAGTATCAAACACAGTAACCACTTCCAGCTGCAGCTGGTGGTGGCTGCCTGGGCTGGTTTTACCAGGTCACCCCTTCTGCTCCAGACTGGCCTCTGAGGATGTAGGAAGGAGTGGAGGAAACCTGCTCTGAAGCATCCAGGGATATGCAAAAATTCCAAAGATGCCCAGATTTGCTCTCAGCAGAACTGTCTGCATCCTCTGGCTTGATATCACAGTTCTCTTACAAAAGCTGCTGTGACAACCATGGTGTCTCTGGAGCCATAGGTGGGCTTGTCCATGCCAGAGCTGAGGGCAGGACTCTGGCAGGGCAAAGTGGGGCTCCAGCCTGAGGGGAACCAACAACAGCCCCTGGTGGACCAATTGCCAGCCCCCTGAGCCTGAATTTCCCCAGGTGTCTCACTCCTGCTTGGGGACAGTTGCAGGGTAGGACAGACCGAGAGAAGGACAGTAGTAGATTTCTCTCCCCTGACTCAGAGCCTCTCCTAAACCTGCCACCAGTGCAACATAAATTCAGTGGGTTCCCTCTCCTGGTACAAGCATCATTGGCTGAGAAGCACCACACTGAATTCAGGATCTAGGGCAGGATGTCCATGCCTTCCAATGAGAAGTAAAGGGTTCTGCTCAGCTGCCTCCTGGCACCTGACAAAAGAGGATGACATCAAGACTTGAGGGCAAGGAGCCAATCAATGTGGATTAGGCAAACTGGTCAGTGCACTTCTTCTCCCTGCAAAGGTCTTAGATGTCTACACTCCCTGCATGCACAGCACCCAATGATGAGGGGAAGAGAGCTTTGGGTCCAACTCAGTATTGATGCTGCAAGCCATTAATTATCATTTAATATCAGCTCCCAGGCCTTCCCCTTTTCAAGTCAGCAAACATAAAGACACTTGGAGAGCACCAAGTCCCATCACTGAGAAAAACAGGCAAAGGAAGGAGCTTTACAGTCCATTATTTAATAGATTAATCTACTGCTGTGCAAACCAAAAGACCAAATGAGCTGAGTTCCTTCTTCCTCCAACAGAACTGCAGGGCCACTCTTGGGGCTGGCGGTAGCACAGCTCTCCAGTGTGGAAATGAAACCCTGGCTGAAGATCACCACCCGTCTACATAGATCTTAAAATAGACTCTTCCTCTCGCCTCACAGAGATCTCAAGTATGCTCGAGCAGAATCCTTCTCCAGGTCACGGTGCACAGCACTGGCAGCAAATCTGCAAACAGGTCAATACTTAGGCACTGCCTCCAGACACAGACCCTCAGGCAGACTTGCCCGGCTGATATTCCTGAGCTTACTGTTCCAGGCAACACTGCAAACTTGACATAAGTTTCTAAATATTGATATAGGATAGCAAGCTACAGCAGGGAGCTGTCTAGAACTTCTCATGTATTTTGCAACATAGAAGGGGATTTGGAAAAGTGCAGGAGTAATTTAGAGACAAAAGTCTGACACAACAAAACAAAAAAACTTGCTAACTTCAACTGTATATAAACACTTAGGCAGAAAGCTGCTCTCATCAGTTTCAGAGAGAAACAAGTGATTGAAGCATCTTCAGACACTTGAAGGAATGAGAGCACCTATTTTTAACTTTTTAGAAGTAATCTCCTCTCACAAATAACTTGTGCCTCTTTTGAAAATCTCACCAATTTAAACCAAGGTGACAGCAGAATTGCTACAGAGAAGCAACAGATTATCCATGCCATTTTTGGCACCTATAATATCTGTCTACTGTTTTTAGGCAGCAATTTTCTTTCCTAACTGCAGACCTTCCCTCCTCACATTTATGACAGCACAAGTAATCATGCTGTCAGCTGGTTCAGGGAACTCAACAGATTCTTTTGAATTTGTGATAAACTCATGGTAGGAGAAGTCCGGCCTTCACCTGCTTTTGAAAATTTTCATTTAGTTTGATGGAATCAAACCTAAGTATTATTGTAAAAACAATTTAACTTGACAATACTTTTATCCCACTGGAAATCAAGGGAAGTGCAAACAAGGCTGGGGGATTAAATAGCATCAGGATGAGAGCCTAGCTCTCTGGCTGGAACACCATAGGCTTCTAGTTTAAAAAAAGCTCACAAGTTTTCTATGTGGTAGCAGGACAAAGATTTTATTTTTAACCTTTTGGTCAGTGCAAGCATTTATTTGCACAATATGTTTATAATGGTCATTGATACAAGTTATACATTCCCCACTAAAGACAGTGCACATATACTGTCTGGAGCATATATAACAAGGAAATACTTCTCTTTCACACTGTGTGATTTCTTCACAGTAGCAATAAGCTCATTACAAAATTATTTTAACTGAAATACTCCATGTGTTTTTAAATCTTCATGACTAAAAAGGTTATTTTTAATACAATTTTTTAACATAAATTATTTTAGTCCACTTTCAATTTGGTCTACTTATCAGAACTGCTGAAGAAAAAACCCATTCTACTAAGGTACATAAAAAGACAGTGATGAGCAAACATTTCATGTTTAAATATTTACAAAGATTGATAGTAACCCATCCAACTGATGAATGCAGTACCTTCACAACACTAGAGCGTAGTTTCATTATAAAAGGTACTTTTGAGCCACTCCAGGTTAAAAGTCAGTGAATTTAAAATTCCAAAACAAAAAATTGCCACACATGAGCTTTTGATACAAGAAACTGACAGAAGGCAGATTCTCTTTGGGCCCAGCCATAGGCAGATGTTGAACTACCATTCAGCACCATGGGAAATACTCCTTCTAACAGGATGAAGGCTCTAGTAGGAGGACTGCAAGAACAATCTCATTTTCACTCTCACTTCAGCCTTTTTCTCTGTGCTGAGAAGCTGCTTTCCATCCTCAAATCCAGTTTGTTGAAACTGGAAGTTAAAACCAATTCCTTTCATTAAACATGACTGACCACAAAAGATCATACATCTTTGAAGCAGCTAATCATCTTATTTATGAAACATTCTCTTTTCCAGGACAACTGTGTGAAGCTTGGTGAAAGCCATCCTTCAGCTCCCAGAGGAGTGGTGGATCAAAGCATCTCTTGATGCTGGGCCTAGTAGGGAGGTCAGCTCAGAGTACTTCTTTCTTTCTCATTCATGTGGATTTGATTTTATCAGCTGATGCTTTATTGATGCTGAAATATGACAACACTTCCTTGGAAAAATGGGAATTTCTTGCTATTAAATATTCATATGCATATAAATATTCATGCCTGTTACCATGGGAGCTGAACTCCAAACAGAGCTTAGTGCCTGAACAATATATCCCTGTGCCACACCATAGGGAGAGAACTGGGGCTCTATTTAACAGACAGCCTAGCAGGCTGCAGATTGCCACTCTCTAAGCAGCAATACATTTTAAGGGAGAAATTATCTATACTGTGGCAAATTGTGCTTTTTGCTAACCAAAAAGCACAATTCAAATACTACACATAGTGCTACCATAGAGCCAAACCAGCAAACGTTGTAATGATGACAGTAAGTTTGTGTTAACATATGACCAGGGAGAGTACATCAGACCTCTCTGAAGAGGCTTATGGAATTTAATTTAAATATTGTCTTTATAGGACAGTTACAGACCAGGTCTCTGCTTTTCTCCACCACA
This sequence comes from Petroica traversi, assembly GCA_025920805.1. NCBI lineage: Eukaryota > Metazoa > Chordata > Aves > Passeriformes > Petroicidae > Petroica > Petroica traversi. The sequence continues at coordinate 2,670,386 of JAHLSL010013598.1, read as the reverse complement.
TCGATATTTAAAACAGAAAAAACCCTGCTAAACACCCTAGCTCCTAACATAGAGGTTGGTACCATTTTTGAAGGGCATTCCCATTTGAGCTTTCCATGTTGTCACAACTAGCAGAACCCATCTGCCACACAAAACATGCAGAGGAGGCTCTGTGTTCTCTGAAACACCAGGCAGACACATGTAAATAAACCGTACTCATGAACCACACAGGTGGGACCACCTGCATGGCTGTTTTGCATCATGCACTACCTTCCAGGAAATATGGAAAATGCTTCACATATGTACTGACACCTTCTTCCCAGCAGTGATGGATGGATCCTGTTTGTTACACAAGCAATAATATTGGTACAGAAAATTAACCTGGTGATTAAGGGATGCATCTGTGGCAGCTGGAGCTGAGGAATAACTTCACTAGTCTAGACACAGGCACAACCACTGCTATTTGCAGCAACATACAGCTTTACAGGATCACCACCATAGCACAGGCTTCTGAGCCTCAGCAAGCAGTCCTTGAGTCTTCAACTAACCTGTCAAACTACACAGCCTTTGAGAAAAAGGTCTGCCAAACACAAGAGCTGTAAAGAAAAACAGCTTTGTCCAATTTCCTGCTTTACAACTGACAACACAGAAGAAGACGACCACGTCCACACTACCTCATTAGTCCTACACACCAGTTGTGGAGAACTAAGGGCTTCTCACATCACCATCATTCTTTTGGTCTTTCCACTGTCCCTCAGCCTGCTTCCCCAGCTCTGCTTGAAACTTGAAAGTTGAAAACCTTGGAAGATTTTCCACCAGATGGCACATCAAGATTTCCTTACCCTTGAGACTTTTTGACACCACATGCTTCCCCTTTCTTTCACTCCCTGAAGTTTTAACTCAGGAAGCTGCCTCCTTCTTCATGATGACTAAGTAGTGGAATGCTTCCACTGTGACACTCAGTCAGGATTGTTCCAAAAAGCGACTGTAAAACTGATATCTGATGATCACTGAGGCAAAATAACAATACATTTTCAGGTAATTTTTCAGGGCAATGGTAGATCAGTTGTTTTTAAATACCAATCTTAAAAACTCCCTGGCAGTGAAAGACATCCACCCAACACTTGTGAAAAGACTTGTGAAGAGTCCATGTAATTAGAACCCAGACAAGTGACATTAGGCTTCTGGTTGGTATATATATGATATTGGTTGGTATCTTGCAAAACGTATCATACAAGCATTCGAATATAACATCCTGAAACTTGTTTAAAAATCTAATGCAACAAACAGAGAAAATGAATGCACTTGTCTCCCTTTAGGCTTCCTATATGCTGTCTGGTCTAAGAATACGGATCAGTTAGGATCTAGGTTTGTAACCCACATACATATTGATAAGCTGGACACACAGGCTGCCAAGTCCAGCTAACATGACTTCGCAGAGTGGAAATGTGCTCATCTGGCCAGCAGGTTTGAATTCCCTAAGGTCACCAGGACTTCTGAAAGACAGTACATGTGTAAATGTAAACAGGAGTTGCCAAGTTACAGAAGGGAAGGTGATTATTTTGCAATCAGCAAAATACCAATTGCTAATAGACTCAGTTCAGAGATCATCTCAGTAGTCTAAGGTGTCTAGAGATGAAACCTGCCAGCCTGTGTTCCTGCTCAGCAGGCTCCAGCTTTCCTGCCTGCGTCTCCACCACCTGCCACAAGCTGTGTCGGGGGGGTGAGATGGCAGAGGCCCCTGCAGCACACCCTGGCTCCCCAGCAGTAACAGGGAGAAAAATCTGTAAAGCTGAGAACTTGACTGATATGCTACCTGAGAAGCAGCACAGACCACTGATCCATTAGCATGGCAAACTGGTACCCAAATCACATGCCTCAAAGCTTGCTCAGGTATTTTTGCCCTAAAATAAACTGGCCTCTCAGAGATACTTCCTAAAGATGCTTTTTGAATAAAGCATTAAAGATGATGTTACAGATTCTAATTGGAAACCGACACTTCTGCCTCTATTTTCAGCCTGTTTTTCTAAGAAAATGAGGGTTGGGAGGTCACATTTCTCTCAATAGCTTCAACTCGATTGCTTATTTGAACTGGACTAGAATAGAGACTCAGTGCTCTGAAGGCTTTTTGTGTTCGTACAAGCTGTACAGAAATCAGTCTGGGATGCCAGGCCTGGAGAAAAAGACCAATTTCACATACACAACACTTGAAAAGCTACATCCAAGGGAACCAAATGTGAGGAAAAAGACTTATTAAGAGCTCACAAGCTATCCTGAGATACTGATGCATGTGATTACAGAATTATTCAAGTTAGTGCTTCAGCAAAAAATCCTTCTACAGAAATATGTAACACATGATCTGCAAAACCACAGGAACGGGCAGCAGGACCAGCAGAAAAACGTATTAAAGGCAGTATTACCAAAATTAATAGAAAGAGATGGGGTAACATTTCAGGCTTAAGACCTCTTTTCCACTCCAATTCTTCATGGGTCTAAACTGTTATAGCCTGATTTATGCACGCAGTCCAGGCATCCCTCACCAGGGACTAAAAATAAAGAAATTTTACACTCACCATCCACAGCTAAAGATAATGGCATTACAAGTTAAAATAAAATTATTCCAGAATAATTTTATCAGGAATGTGAAATCTGAATCCAGGTATTAATATTTTTAGTAAATATGATCTGTTGCTCCACCTGTGTCTAAATACTTTCAAGCTTCTTGACTACACATTTGATATGGTGCAGTAAAAGCTGGGAAAGGAATTAAGAATTTACAGCTAGTGATAACTCTGGTTCACTGTTTTTACAGACACTTCTGATGCCTGTCAGATACTCTTAATATTATTATTCTATCACTACTTGTAAGAAGACCAGAATATAAAGTCCACACCAGAAAGATAATAATACTGCTTATGTAGTATCATACTGCACGTATGCAGACAGAGTATCATATGCTTTCCTTACTGCTACATAGATGCTGCTTATACCTTCACTATGGGAACCTCAATCTTTTACCTCAGCTCATTAAATGGATAGTTCTATTTAGCACTGCAACACTGAAAAGAATCAGATTTACCAAGCTGTATTTTAACAAAAATAGATATTAAGACAGTAAGCAAGCTGAAAGAGCTCTATATAGCCAATAACATTATTCTGACATTAAACAGTATATACTCAGGTTTTTTCCCAATTCAGCATCTAAAATACAGGTGCATTTGCACCAGTTTTTTCCATCTCCTTAACCTCTTGTTTCAGTCACTGTATGACAGGAGCAAGAAGAAACTATCTAACAGTCACTGCCAGGCATTACGTGTTGGTTTCCAGGAAGCCACCATCCATAAACTTAATAGTAACATGGTTGGATTCACCAATAAGATATTAGAAAAAAAATTGCTAAGTTTTTAACTAGACTATCAGACACATTAAAAAAAATTTTAAAAGTAATCAACTCTACCCCAGGGAATAAAGAAATCCCTCAAACTAATTGTCTATGTTTTTAATTAATAAATAAAAAGCAAGGAGTGTTTAAATCACAATTCTTGCCTTTCCTGAGTGTCACCAAAACCTCCAGCGGTAATTATGCCTTTCAAACACGAGGCTGTAATTAGGGATTACGACAAACAGTTACTGGCACAGAGAAAGCCCAAGATGTGGTTTCTGTGAAGCACTCTGGAGTTGCCTATTATAAAGCAATCAGCCCTGCTGGAATGGGGAAAGCACCCTACAGCTCTCTGTCTGAGAAGCACAAGGAACAAAGGCAATGTGCCTTTGGAAGAAACACTACAAAATCCAGGCAAATGTCTGTGGAAACCAGTCAGTTTGATACCGATACTGTATGTGATTTTCAGCCCTATCAAATCTGACACTTTTGTTTTTAAAAATATGCATGCCAAGTTTAAACTTTGAAATCCACGGGCATTAACCTCAACTACTCCTAAAGTTATAACATGAAGTCAGCACGTTGCACAGTGGTTAAACCCTTCAAAATTTTAGACACCTGTCTTGCATGGTCAGAGCCATAGCACCATCATCATCAGGACCTTCAGAGCCTGCTGGACTGGGAGAGATAAAACCACCTCTGGTTTTTCAGTTACCCGTGATGGGCTGGACAGAATACCCAATGGACACATTCAGCAGCAATGCTATGCTCTATGTACTTCCTTGGAGAGGGCTACACAGTGGCTTCCAGACTGAGAGCCTAGTAGGCAACTTATTTACAGCTCTGGGAAAGAGCCAACCAATGCAGCAGATGTGTGCCCCAACGCTGGGCTTACCTGATGGGGTGCTTCTCTCCAAGCACTGCTTCTGAAGGTCCAGGCTCCTCAGCTCCTCCGTACTGGCGTATTTCATGACAGAGTTGATGGAGGTGAGGGTGCTGATGAGCTGTGAATTGAGAGATCCAATCTGGGAGTGGGGCTCCCCAAAGGCTTCTGCCAATTCACTGTAATTTTCAGCAAGCAGCGTCTGCTGTTCCTGCAGCAGCTTCTGCACGCGTTCGATGTAGTGATCCAAGCCTGTCCTCAGCTCAGATGGAGGCAGAGGGCTCTCCAACTGACCACAGACTGGGTCGTACACAGACTCTCCCCCAACACCTATGCTCCTGGTGCCAGCTGGGACAACCGGCAACGGAGGGGGTCCACAGGCAATGCTCCTCATTTTCAGGCCAACCAGGTAGTTCTCATAAACACTTATCTGTCCAATGCCACAGTCTTTGGTTTTTATTGCAGAAGGCTTTTCAAAGCCAGGGGGGCTGGAGAGCACGGTGCCCACTCCAACCGAACGCATCTTAGCAGACGTGGGTACGTCCTTCACACGGCCGTCCCCCACCGCCACGCTGCGCAACTCCACCCCGTCCGTGCTGGTCTGCTTATCGCAGCTGCCCAGAGAGGTGTTTGTCCCACAGTCCGCCAGGCAGGCCGCCTCCGTGCTGGTGCACTGGCTCACCATCTCCAAAGCAGTGCTGGTTTGCTGGCTGGCCATGGAAGGCATGGCCATCACCATGGCCTCTGCCCTGGGCACAGCCTCCGTGGCCGTTTCACGGGACACGTGTTCCTTGGGCACACAAACCACCACGTTCACCGAGCAGTCCCCGCAGCCCACGGACCTCACTGCTGCAGCCGCCTGCGCCATCTGGGGAGGGCTCGGCACCTCTGGTGGCTCCTCTGTGTTGACGCCTGTCTCACAGACGCTTGTCTCTGTGCCAACTGACTTGTCATGCAGCTCCATGGACCTCCCTGTAGCCTGATCTTGCACCTCTGCCCTCTCCCTCACCAGCCACCGGCTCATCAGGAGCTCGGGGCCCGCAGCCATGCTCCGCATGGCAGGTCTGCAGGAGGTGCCGATGCTACTTGTCTGCAGATGGTTCCCCACTGACGAATCAGCAACGTCTACGTGGTCTCCCACCATTTGGTCTCTCGTTTGTACCACAGCCTCCACCATCCTACTGACAACTTGGGGCTGAGCCAGCATGGCTTTATCCACCTTTTTTCTAGACCCAGCCGCCTGCAACTCCTGTTTTAATTTGGTCATTTCCCTGTCATGGGTGGTTTCCTTTAACTGAACCTCCAGTCTATAAATCTTCTCCTTAAGAGCTTCAATGGTCTGCTGCTGAAGCTCTATCTCTTTCTCAACCTCTGTAGACAATCCAAGCATGGCCTCTGTCACCCCAACTCCGCTCTCCCTCATTTCTTTCTCTGTTCCCACAGCTACTTCTTTGTGTTGCCTTGCAGATCTGTTGTATATAATGACATCGTTCATATTCTCATCAGCACCCACAGCAACAGATCGGGCTTCTTTTGTCAGGCCTTCTCTGTTCACCCGAAGGTTTGCTGGACTTTCGTAGTTGCTATCCTGGATTTTTTTCTCCAGGGCTTGCATCTCAGCAGTCAGCTGCCTGAACTCCTCTATCCTTTGAGAGCTCTGCTCCACACTCTCCATCTCTTCCTCACAATCTATATACAGTTCTCCACCTCTCCTCACCTGAGACATGTGTTCCCACTGCTCTGCATTTCCTGCACTATAGGATCGCTTTCTGAAACCGTATGTGTCATTTTGAGTGGCTTTCCTGTGGTTTTTGAGTTCAGCCATCATGTGCCTCTTCTCCTCCTGCAACACTGAAATTTTGACCTGCAGCACAGGAATAGTCTTTACCTGCTCCTCGAGCTCCTTGAGACGCTTGAGGGCAATAGCCATTTGCTCCCTGATGTGCTGCAGGTGCACCGGGCTCACGTTGGTCACTGGTGTGGATATTCCCGAGCTCATAGGGCTGTGACGAATGGAACTGCCCAATGAGGAGCTGAAACAGGCACCATAGTCACCGTTCCCCTGGTACCCATTCTGCAGGTGCTGAGACACGTGGCTGTATGCACTGGATCCCACAAAAGAGGGGAGGGAGCTTGTGGAGCCCATGCCTCCAAAGCTGGAAAGCCGAGGCCTGCGGACATCTCCAGGTGTGACCTGCATCATCCTCTCCTGCTCCAGTCGCCTCCGTGTTTCCATGAGAGTTTTTGTTACAAGGAGGTTGTGCCGAGGAGGCTGAGGGGAAGGAGGAGGAAGCTGTTTATTCTCTGGGACAGTTAAGTAGGCAGGAGATACTTCAAAGGAAACTGAGGGTTTTGCAGGGACGGACAAGGCTACTTGACTCCTCGTTGCCAAAGACTGCTTGTTCTCATCACTGTTTGAGGAAGAGAGAGACTCTGTGGAGGTCCAGCCGCTGCACTGGCCACCAGAGTTCTTGGTACCCGCCGAGGCTGGTATAGCTTTCCTCCTCTTTCGTATATTCAGTTTCTTAATGGTATTCCCCTTTTGTATGTCATCCACGTACTTCAGAAAATCCAAGTCTAGCTGGTAGCCATAAGGTGTTTCCACAAAATAGGGGTCTTTCCGTTCTTTTTCATCTTCTCCATTTATAGCAACTTCCTCTTTTCCTGGAAAAGAAGAAACAAAATCAGCATTCAGTAAACTACACACTCACACACAAGCGGAGAAAGATGGGTGCTCACTGCATGCCGGAGGCAGAAACTGCTGCTGCAGCTCAGCGAACAGACCGACTTTCCGCTGACTGACCCTTAACACTAAATCCCGATTAACTTTTAAAAAGTTAATCAGTGGGTTTCAAATGCTGAGAAGTGCATACCCACATAAATGTGAACACATGCATACACACAGATAGCGGCTGTTAATGAAGGGGCACGGCCAATAGCTCAAAGCTGTCCTTGCTCAAACCCTTCCAGTCTTCCCATGCCTCACCAAGCTTTCACACATGCTACGTTATCGTGTAAAGACCACAGGATTACAGCGCACCACATGAATCATCTGGAGACCAACTCCTCTAGAGGGTGCATTCAAGCAGGCAATGGGAACTCTGAACCCGCTCCTTATGCAACTGATGCCATTAGACTTTACACAGCTCTGCAGCGCGGTTTCATGGCTCTGGGAAGTGCTGCTGCAACAGCAGCAGCACCACTTTGCTCTCACCTCAGCTCGTATTACTTCCACCAGCACCTCTGCATCTTTAATTTTAATCTCCGTGAAGCTGCCACCACTGTGACAGGCAGAAAGACCCCACCGTGACAGGCAGAAAGACCCCCTTCCAGCAGGGTCCCGAACCCCACTGCTCAGAGTCGTCCATACAAGAGGTGCACCTGCCTGCCCTCCAGACCCAGGACTCACCTGTTCCCGAAGCAATCTAAATAAAACTTCAATACATATGCTGGGTTTTCTCAGCCAGCATATACGGCCATACAGCCTTCTCCTCCCGGCCTCATACTTGGCAGGAGGAAAAATACAAATAAAGAAAAAAAAAAACAAAAAACAAAACACCCAAACCACGGAAAAACAACTATTGCAAGTTATGCGCTGGAGGAATAATAAAATCCGGCTTTCCGGTTACCTGACTTAGCCACATGTCTCTGCCCCCACAGTGCAAATTTTCCAGCCACGTATGGCTGTCCTAGCTTCATGTGTCACACGCCGGAGCCCTGCCTCCCTCGGGCTTGCTCCTGCTTCACCCCATAAGGAAGAGCTTTCCGTCCCCGCGCCCCGCCCGCCGCGCTGCCCCCTCTCCGCGGCTGCTACCGTGCCTGCCCGCGGAGCCAGCGCTCCCTTTCGCTTCCAAAAGGAGAGCTCTGCAGCCGCGTCTTCTTAAAGGAATACAAGCCTCAGGGAAGGAGGAGGTAGGGGGCAGAGAGGAGGGGGAAAAAAAAAAAAAGAAAAAGAAAAAAAAAAAAAGCAGCTCTCGGCTTACAGCAACTACAGGAAGTGACTTAATGTTGTGCTAAAAAGGTTTTCGGCGGGGGGGAAGCTCCTGTTTTTCCAGTCTCCTTGGCATACTTAAGAAAAGCTTTGCCTACAAACAGCGTAACTGCCTTCATGGCGATCCGTCGTGCTTTTGGCTACCACAGGACGTCCCGAGCTATAGCTGGGAGGAGGACGCTGCTCGGAAGAACCTACCATCCCCGGTTCGGGAAAAGAATAGGATGGAGGCACAGACACTGGCATATGTCAGAGCCACGGCATTGGGGCCGACCAGGTCACCTTAGTACCTCGGTTCTGCCGTGTAGACAAGTAGGTCGACAGACACCAACAACCCCCCGCCCCACACCACATGTTTCTGCTAGAGACCAGAGTGTCAGTGTGGTGTGGTATTTACATACAGGATCACCCAAAATAGCCATCTAAATACCACTAGAAGCAAAAATACATGCATACAAAGCCACTTCAGACACATAAGGACACACAGCTCAGCTCTGTCCAGTAGGACTGCCTCATGCCAGGCAGGGGGAAAATCTCTAGGACTCCCACTGCCAAGGAGAGAATGAGAGCATATTCTCTAAATTACTCCTCTTCCTCCCTGAAGTCAGTACTGTGTTGCCAGATTCTCATGCTGGCTCCATTCCCTGCAGACAAACAACTCTCTTTTCCACACCCCAGAGCTCCACACCCTAGGTTGGTCTAGGGTGCCTGCACCCTAGGTTTGTCCACACTCTCTCCTTGTCCCTCACTCCCTGTACCCTTCTGGGATTCTTTTTGCCTTCTTCTCATACACTGGATTTCTCAAACTCATATCCATTTGCTTGCACCACCAATTATTGACCAAAATCTTGTTATACTCTCACTCCTTATCTCAGGTTTGGTTCTGGTGACTTTACCCAGCCCATATAAATTCAGGTTCCATTGGTTTTACCTGTTTCCCCAGTTCCTTTCCTTGTCTTGGTCATTGTCTTCCTATCCAGGAACATCTCTGATTTCCCCATCACCAGTGAAGTCAAACAGTTTCTCTAAACTGTCCTTGGGCACAATGCCTAAGTGTTGGATGGGGGAGGGAAGAACAGACTCTTCTTCCTCTTTCAAGGGCCTAGGAGTTAAGAATTAATGCATCTTTGGAAAAATATTCATAAAACCTCTAAAAAGGTATGCAAATCTCATCTTCAGTCATGGGAGTCAAACTGGGATCTCGTATGTATTTTCTTCTTCATGGAATTAAGATTGCCCAACAAAAACCTATAAAAAATAAACAGTAATGAAGAAGCAAGCACACTGACACTGAATCCCACACTAAACTTCTCCACAACACGTGCAAACAGCTCAGTGGAATCTCTCTGGTCCTCAGCTTAAGCTGGTAGTGCCAGCTTTTATCTGGCACAGCACAAGCACAAGACGGTGCGTGGAGCTGAGTGCCCACTGCTTCTCCTTGAAACAACACAGTGAGCATTCCACCACTGCTATCCCAGCACTGTCAGCTGGGCCCTGGAGACATTTCTTGATAGGTTAAGACAAATGAGGATCAGGCATGCAATGCACTACCACCAACACAACAGTGATGCGGCATGCAGGAGCTCTGCCAAGCCTTTGTGCATTTTGTTGTCTCAGAGAAAAGGCCAAAATGGGCGTGCCTGTTAAACATGAAACAAAACAAAATGGATGGCTGTTTTGAAGCAATAAAAATGGTTTTGTTGGTTCCAAAAGGGGGAAAAAATCTAATAAAAATGAAATTAATAAACATCTGGTAAGATGTTTATTAACATCTGCAGACCTCCTTTTCAGCCCTTAGGTCATGGATGAACTATGGATACACTTACTTCCTAGCTGTGGTGGGTGAGTACCAAGTGCTACGCCAGCAGGTACCCCAGATTAACCTCAGAGGAAGCAGTGTCCCTTCATGCCCAAAGACCTCAAGTGAGCCAAAGATTCCTGTGCCCACACACATTGCACCAAATACCACACAGTACAAGCGCTCTTGTCAGGCGCCCTGTCTCACCCTTGGCCAGTAGATCATGCACACTGCTAAAGTTACAACAATTCCCTAGCCTCTGTAGTATATCAGGCAAATATTAACCACATGTGCATAGATGCACAAACACATACACTTTTATCTGCACAAATGCTACACGCACTCTTGTTTTCACAGAAAAGGAAGGTTGGAAAAGTCCTTTAAGGTCATCAAGTCCAAATGCAGTGAGACACAAACACACCATGTTTTAAAGCCACTATCAGTGAAGCAGAACACTCTGTGAAGCACAGAGACCTCGTTGTGGTAGTATCATTATTAATGCATTTCTCCAGAAGTGCACAAAGACTTCATTTCCCTCTCCCTGCTACAGGATAACCATGGGCAGGACACAAGTAGCATTTAAAAAATGTTCTCCTCAATTCTCACTTTCCGTACTCCTGGGACTGGCTCTGTCCAAACATTCCAGTCTTGCCAACTTGTATTAAACTATATCCTACCCAATGCACTACACAAGAACACCAGTATATTAAAATATTATGCAGCTCTACCTGAGCCCACACTAATCATAGCAGCCTCCAGATTAGGAGAACTGGAAAAAGAATAGAATATTTAGTTTCTGTGCTACAAGACTTCTCAAGAGGGCAAAAGCAAGGGAAATGCGGGCACACATTGAGTTTTGGTTGTGCAAGCTAGAACACCTTTATTGCACAGCTCCCTTGGAGGGTCCAAGAAGAGCAATTAGAAGCAACTGGAGATGTATTTCCAGCACTAAACATCTTAGGTGCCTTGAAAAATACAGATATCACATGTTAAGACTGCTCTCCCCATCTGGTTATGAGGTCTGCTCTAACACATTTCTTGTCATGGATCTGACTGCTACTTCATTGAAATATTGTTATGAATAACATTCTTCTTCCAGAGTCATGGCATAAGACAATTCATAAAGAATATTGCAAAGGAAAAAATACAGAGGCAACAGTTGGCCTAAATGGAGTAAAATCAGTACTTTTATATGTGCAACTTCAATTGGAATGCTTATTTGGGGCAGGAAAAGGAATTAAAAAAAAATTCTGACTTTTTGAATCCTTACTAAAACAGAGAGTAAATTGGTGAAATCTCCCCTTTTCCCTACACCTCAAAAATACTGCTTTTGTTCTTTCATTTTCTTCTCTTTCCATGTATAGATATCAGCCTCACATTCTGAGAAGGTCCAAAACTCATAAGGCCAAGTTTTCTTAAAAAAAAAAAAAAAAAAAAAGAAGCAGAACTGAATATTTGACCATTTTTCTTTTTTCTTTCATTCTCCTTTTCATGTGTTCTAATTTGATTATCATATTTACACAACAACCACAACAAAACTCTTGGAAAATAGACCTTAATCTTCCACACTCGTTTTATCAGCTTTTTCTTGGCTAGCAATATACAGAAGATTCCATGAAACTACTTGCTCCCCAACAATTCAGTCCAGCTCTCTATTGTTTTCAGAAGTGCTGGTGCGCAAAAGTCCAAAAACAAAACAGTTGACGCAAAAGATTTTTTTTTTTTATTCCAAGAACCTAGAGAAAAAAACTTACAGAAACAGGAAGTAATTTCGGTAATTTTCCAGACACAGCAGGAGCATCAAGTGTTTTATTTTTCCTTTTGCAGTTAAAGCACAGAGTGGCAGTGTGAAGCACACCACAGAAGAGGAGTACACACTGCCCCAGCTGGCTGCACATCTTCTGCCAGGAGGAAAGGCACGGCAGCACAGCAGTCAAGCCAGCAAGCTGCTCATGATCATGCCCTGGTGCTGGGGTGGCCCAGCTCTGCTTGTACAAGGACACTGCACAACACCACAACTGCCCAGAACAGTTACAGCTACACTGTACTGTGCATGTGGCTGGCAACACCTTCCTCTCTTCTTCTGCCACGCAAACCCAACCCACAAATACTGCCTTGTACTCTGCTACAGTAATGCCCCAAGCAAATGTGATTTAACTCCTGATTCTGCCAATAGCATTGGGTAAGGAGTACTACAGCCCAAACCAGAACTCCCCAGCCAGAGAGCAATAACAGGCCCTGCTACCAAACCCACACTTAGAGGTATGTAGGATTCCCCTGTTACAGAGGAGCATTTACTGCACATTTTACCAAACAAAAAATCTCCAGTATAAAACGTTTCCTGCAAATTTAATCTGAAAGAAAAATGAGGAGTAGAAAACTGGGAAAACATTTATATATAGTTTTTAGATCACTTTTCAAAATTTATGTGTCAATATCCCAGCTTGAGAGCTGACTTTTAAATCTGACATCTAAATACTCAGTGCTTAGGTGGGGGTTGTAATCAGAAAATCGGGCATAGCAACTTCCCTGATAATAACAGAGAAGGGCTGAAGCTACACCTCTGTATAATAAACAGAGTTTTAGTTCATGATGTAGATGCCTCAGCTCAGATATTTGCAGTGGTACGCCTCAGAGATGTGAATTAAGGACAGTACCTTAGTCAATGACCATAAGCAGCATCAGTTGAAAAGAGATGGTTCAGAAGGCTGCTGTGTTTTGCTTGTGCTGGGAACACAAACACCAGGGTACTGGGCTAAGATGGCCCATTTACCATGCAGCATTGGTAAAACAAGCAATTTAAAGAATCAATCTGCTATTTTAATATCATGCTCTTTCTAGAAACATGATGATTACAGCAACAGGAGAAAAAACAATCCCAGCCAAACTGCAAATAACATTAAAAGCATCACTACGTGCCCTCGTTAAATGTGGCTCTCCAGCTCTCTTGCAGGCCCCCCTGTAGGTACTAAGAATGCTGCTAGAAGGTCTCCCTGGAGGCTTCACTTCTCCAGGCTGAACAACTCACACTCTCTCAGCCTGTCTTCACAGGAGAGATGCTCCAGCTCTCTGATCATCTTAATGACCCTCCTCTGACTCACTCCAGCAGGTCCACATCCCTCTTGCGCTGGGGGATTCAGACTTGGACCCAATATTCCAGGTGGGGTTTCTCAAGAGCAAAGAAAAGGGAGAGAATCACCTCCCTTGACCTTTTGGTCACACTTCTGTGGATGCAGCCAACAACATGCCCAAGTGTTGCTCTGTATCCATTCCCTGCTCAGCCTGTATTTGGGCTCAGGATTGCCCTGACCCAGAACCTTACACTTGGCCTTGTCGTACATGAGGACACAGGCCACCTCTCAAGCCTGTCAGTCCTTCTGGATGGCATCCCTGCCTGCCCTCAGGAGTGCTGACCACACCATGAGGCTTGGTATCTCTGGCAAATGTGCTGAGGGTGCTGCCACTGATCACATCACCAATAAAGACATAAAACAGCACCAGTCCCAATACTGGCCTGTGAGAGGGGGGTCACTGATCATCATTTGGACATTGAGCTGTTGACCCCAACTCTCTGAGTGCAAACATGCAGCCTGTTCTTTATACATCCATCAAATCCACATCTCTCCAGTTTAGAGACAAGGATGTCATGCAAGACAGTGTTAGTACTTTGCACAAGTCCACACAGAGGACATTGGTTGGTCTTCCCTCATCCCACCATCCACTGTAACTCCACCACAGAAGGCCCCCAGATTTGTCGGGCATGGTGTGCCCTTAGTGAAGCCATGTTGGCTGTCAGCAACCACCTCCTCATTTTCCATCTTTCAGGAGGCTCTCCTCCACAATCTTACCTTGCACTGATGTGAGACTGACTGGCCAGCTCCCGCTTTGGTACTGGTGATCAGATGGATGCTCTAGTCTGGATGTCCCAGTCTGTCACCTCCTCCTCAGGGGTCAATTCCTCGACCATAGAACTATTTCTTAATCTTGCGGAGGTTAAGAAGCTTTTATTATTCTCTTTGGTACATGTTTGCCAGCTATGGCAGAGCATTTTGGTATCGCATAGAAAATGCTCAGAACGCTTACCAGCCAGGTAATCAAAGGAGCATACATGTAGTGAATAGCCTTTTTGGTGTTAGAATGGGGTCTTTCAAGGTCACATTACCAATTTTTACACTCTTAAATGTTTTCTTCCACACGATATGAAAAGACTGACCTACAGAATTTATATCTATCCATCACACAGCTAGAAGTTATTTCTGTGAGCTGCAAGCAAAAACCACCTTCCAAAACCACATCTCTTAACCCTCTCTAGTCCTTTTAATGTCTAAAACTTTTACTCTTAGAATCTGTGAACTGAAAACTTGCAGCTCAAACAGAAAATTTAAACTAGAAAATAAATACTATAAGAAAGTTGTGCAAACTAATTAACCCTGAATAAAGAAATAATCTTTCTTTATGAGAAACATGTTCCTAGGGAAGTAAAAATCACAACCATCTTGAGAGTGACTGCAAAATACCCCCTGCCAAAATTCACAAAATCTGCTTTATGCTATTGACAACTCCCTTGTTTGAGGCTGATAACAGATCTTCTTTTCAATATATTTGGAATAACTCGATATCTGGCAGTTTTGTGCTGGGGCATCTTGTGTGTGCACCATCTCAAGGCCATTAACCACAAAAACTAAGAGACTAAGCTGTTTTGCCTCCATCCCAGTTTCTGACTCACAGGTCCCAAGAGCAGTCAAACTACGAGTGGCAGGAAGCAGGGCATGGGTGGGAAGGGATATAGTCATTAGCTCAGTCTGCTAAGTGCCCCACTAGCAGCAAGGAAGAGCAGAGCAGAAACCATGGTGGTGACTGCTCCTGTTACCAACAGCACTGCCACCTCTGGACAGAAAACAGTGACTGAAAAAAGTAGCTTCTGTGGCAAATTGCTGTCACAAATCCACCTGTGGGTGTCCTGTGGCTTTGATCATGACCAGCGGGTCCACTATCAGGCAAGTCAGAAACAGCCTTAGCCGCATTTCACTGATGTGCTTCCCAAATCATCCTGCATCAATGCCCCATAAATGCCCACGTCAAGCAATGGAACTGAGAAAGAAACAGCTTGTCTTACACTGAAAGCAGATGATAAACACAAGGTTGACTCCCGGTGTTGCTGAGCACCTTGCTGTCCTCTGTGACACAGGAGAAACCCCACAGCTCTCCTACCTCCCTTGCCAACTTTTGAAAACGTGGCACAACTGCCTCACTCTTCCAACAGTACATCATCCCCTGTTGCTTTACCTACTTCATTATCACAGTAAAAGTGACAAATGAAAAAATAGTTACCAAGTCCTTGAATACACAATGGGCTTCCCAAAACTCAGGTAAAAGGCTGATAAAGCAAAAGAGGAGCAAACCCCCAAATTCTTCTCTTCCTTTTTTACTTATCCAAATCATCTCCCCAAAGAAGTCATGAATACAAGCTGGGTGTTTGCCTGAAAATGTCTTTTAACTCGAAGGTGCATCAGTGTTACCTGCTGAAGCACAAGAAAAGAAGGTATTTGCTTTCTATCCAAGAACAACTGAATCACAAAACCAAAGTATTTATATTTATAATGTCATTACCCTTCTGAGTTTATAAATCTCTGAAGAGGTGAGCAGTGAAGAACAGATACATGGGGCTATTGTAACAGGAATAATCATCAGGAACGAACCTGGACTCCTGGGATATAAACCTGCTGTGGAGTATTAAAACTGATTTACAGTTTCACTTTTGTCTTACAGCTGTGTACAGAGTGGAAAAAATAGAAGAGTTGTCTTCTGCAAGAATGGTTCAACAAATATTTGTTTTTATGAATCCTGAAAGGACATTATTTTGTCACATGCTTGCCTCCATAAGAAGTACGGTTTATGCTGCATAATCAGTATGATATTTCAAATACTGGGAATTGTTCCCTCCTCCCCTTCTTTATATTAATCTAGTACTGATTCCTCCTATGAGATGTGTATTGCCTTCCAAACTTCAAAAGCCTAAGTGAGTTGCATTTGCCAAAAAATTGAAAACTTTTCCTCCGTATTTAAAGTAGTTCAGTACAATAAACTGGTTTTCTGAAAAAAGTTAAGAGAAGCAATTACCAGATTAAATATGGAAAAGGTCATTATTAGAACTAATTCTTTATGTACATTCTAAATAACTAAAACCTGTGGTTAATAACTGAGGGTCCATGAAAAATATTCAAAATTAGCAACTTTGAGGGCAACAGCTACCTTTCTGCTTTTGAAGTGATGCTTTGCAGCATGCACAGTCCCCACTCCCTTCACTAGAGCTTTCACAACACCGATCTTCCATGAGAAAACCTGGGCTTGTTGAAGGAAACAAACTACTCTGTAGGTAAGGACAAAACTAGAGAGGCTACCAGAGGTGCCTGAAACCCCAAGTGCAAACTCCCTTCAGATGGCAGCACTTGTGAGACTGCTAAAAACACGAAAAAACCCCTCTGTCCATCCCAGCTGAACATCCCATCAGAACATCCAGGGCTGGTTTTAGCAGAACCAGCCCCTCGCCCAAGCCCGTTCGAGGGTCTCACTCACCGATCCACAAGAAGCAAGCCCCTGGATGTCACCGTGTTCAGTTTTTCAGCAAATTAAGTCTGAAGCACACTTTCCTTTGCCTTAAAGGGACTGCATAGTCCTGACACATCAGCAGGCAGGGAGCCCAGTGGTTGCTACAGAGCATTTATTTATACTCATTTGGAATTTCCTGAGACAGTCCCAGCCCGGCAGCCAGCCCAGCCCAGCACCAGCGGTTTCCTTCACAGCACTTCACATGCTGGGCAATGCCTCTGGTCCCACAAGGGTTAAAATACACTAAATGAGCAGCAGGACAAAAGCAACTGTACCAAGTGACATACTAAAATGATGCTGGGTTTCTGTTTCTGGTTGGGTTTTTTTTGTTTTTTGGGGTTTTTTTTTTGTTTTTTTGTTTTTTTTTGTTTGTTTTGTTTTCTGTTTAAGAAGAAGACAGATTTAATTCCCAAAAGGGAATTTTAAGTTCAGGTCACTTCTCTTCCACCCTGTGTTCTCCCTTCCTCCCCAAACCCTTCACCCCCACCCACCTCTCTTATTTCTCACTCCCACATGTGGACTGAGAGCACAGAAAGGTTCATTGATATAATTTGGGCAGAACAATTACCCCTGTTGTAACCACCACTGCTTGCAGTTTTGTCTGTGTTACATTCAGTCTTGTTTTATTTACACTACTCAAATGCAGGTTATAATTTGAGGGATAAAAATAAAAACTTTTAGTATATGTTTTCTTTTTTATCTGAAATACAGCCAAAATATACAAGATATCCTTCATACTAGTAAAAGCACTGTGAAAACAATGCACAATGTTTCCATATTCAATTTTCTTGTTTCCACATAACACCAAGTATTAACGCAAGTAAGGACAACTGGGATTCCAGGTGCAAGAATGTTCACTTCTCAGCATCCTAAAAAGAGCCTCAAAGCCATCAGCTCCATCTCTCTTCACCTCTTCTTACAACAATGGCTGCTGTTAACAGGGGACAGACTCATTTAACATGGGCAAAGATCCTAAGACTCTACAGGAACTAATAGCAAATAACTTTATTTCCATGTTTTCCGTGAGGATTCCCAAGAACAGTTAAAAAAAAGAGGTGTGGGGGGGCTGACATGAATTCTCAAAAGCATTTCCAAGATCACTTCAGACTGGATGTGCTTCACACAGAAGTAGGATCTTGTGCTGAAATAGCAGGAGCAGGATCCAAGTCCTCCACAATTCCTTCAGCACAGACTTCCAATAAAAGTGTTTCCTGAATGTCTGATGGTTTCAGTGGCATTTAGTATGAAGCAAAATAATATACAATACTTCCAGGCATCAGCTTTTGGACTCTAGGTTCTGCCCTCAAGGTGATTTAAAATTATTTCCTTGAATTACAAGTCAAGGATGCATCCCCTATAAAACATGAGCCAACAAAAAAAGTCTGCAGAACCCAACTTGTTTCATCTATGGACCACAAAGGTATTGAATTTTAAATGAACTTGTTCTGGTCTGTGCTCCAACCATGCCATGCATGAAGAAAAGCAGCTCTCCATAAAATATGATTTGGGAACAGTTCCTAACTATGGTTTGAAGTTTCTCCTAGAAGACTGAGAAACTCTAGGGCAGCTGACACTCAACCCTTGCTTTCAGTTCAGGAAACAAAGCAAAAATTCAGCCCTTGAAACAGTGCCTGGATCCTGCAGCCACCACTTTGTGCTTGCTGCTTTTCAAGCCCTTTCTTTCAACCAGCCAGGTGAGAATAAGCCATGCACAGCAGCACTGGGTGTGGTGGTGGGCATCTCTAGCTCCATCAGCAGGTTCTTCACCCCAGGCAGGGGAAATCATTAAAAAGGCCAGCTAGGGAATAGGGAGCAAAGAGAAGAGAATGGCCAGAACATTCTTCTCAAGAATTAGGATTCTGCTCAGAGAGAAAAAAAAAATTGTCTTAACATTATATGGTTTCGTTTTTCTTAAAAAAGACAGCATGATATCCTGTTTAGAGAAGAACAGATTTTAGCAGCTGTCTCCACATGCTCCATCTGTTTGTCATTACTCTGCGGTTTTGAGGGCTCAACATCTGAACAGGCACTGCACCAAGTCATGCACCTTGAGTGGACTGCCCTCAATGCTGTTAACTCAGCAGGCTGAAGAAGACCTGCCAGGAGTGCATGCAATAACCCATCATGCAAATCAGGACATCAGCCCTTGTCCAGCAGCTCAAACATGGAGGCACATGTCTGGGTTAGCACCAGTAAAACCCAAAGGCATAGAGTGTCTACGTATTTATTTTCTTGGCCTTTGACGCCATTCAAGTGTCAAATAAACTCATTCAGCTACTGTTTGCAGTAGAAACAAAACTGAGGTCAGAGCACAGCTCCCCAGGAGCCAAAAAACCTGACTTGGTCTGAAGCAGAGTGAATGTAAGGTTTGGTGTATGGGCAGCCATCCAGCTGATAAATTCTTATCTAAAAAGCAGGTTATTTCACACCCCTTCTGAAAACAAAAGGCAGAGAGGGCACAATGGATCTGTGAAAGGCGATGGATGAAACACAGCTCTTTAAAACACACGCCTCCGAAAGACCATTTCCTCAGCAATGGAGTGGCTCTGCTTGGAAAGAATGAAATAATCTTCCTGATTACAGTGATTAGTCCAGGGGAGCACAGAGCTCAGCCACAGCCACCACTGTCATGTTTATGTTCCTATCCCCAAAAACAGCTGCTACGTTGTGATGAAGGTTGGATGTGGGGTTCTTCTGGATTTTAATTTGTGAAAGAGTGGGCATGTGCTATTTGGCAACTGGTTTTCATAGAATGATTTAAAACCTGCTAGCCATTGAGGTCTGACATTAAACTGATATGGCCCAGCCATTTCCTCCCTAGCAGATGCCTGTGGAAGGGCATAAGAAAAAAGTAAATATACAGCAACATTTCTCCCCTTGGCGTACAGAAACCTGCAACCCAAGCTGGGATGGAACAGGATGGGTTTTAAGTCACAGTATCAAGTGTATGTTTTCAGGTGCAACTGATAAATGCACACCATATTATTGTTAAGTGTCCATCTAGCTGGCATCACACAGAATGAACTTCAACTACTTGGTATTTTGTGTGTCCTCAGGAAAATAACAATCCCTTCTGTTGTCCCAATGTGACTGCTTGGGAAAGCTTATGGTAAGAAGTTTTGTTGTGGAAGCAAGTAGACCATTGAAGCCTTCAAATCTGATAATTTTTTTTTTTCTTAGAATCATAAAATCACAGAAATTTTTAGGTTGGAAAAGACCTTTAAGTTCATCAACTGTTATTTCAGCACTGCCAAGATCACCACTAGAACATGTCCATTCCCAAGCATTCCATCTGCACGTCTTTTAAACACCTGCAGGGATGGTGTTTCCACCACTTCCCTGAGAAGCCTGTTCCAAACTTGCCTACCCTTTTGGTGAAGGAATTTTTCCTAATATCCAACCTCCCCTGGCACAACTTGAGGCCTTTTCCTTTTATCCTGTCATTTGTTGGCTGGGAGAGGAGGCTGACCCCCACCTGGCTACACCTTCCTTGCAGGCAATTGTAGGGAGTGATAAAGTACCCTGTAAGCCTCCTTTTATCCATCCTAAACAAACCCAGCACCCCCAGCCACTCCTCCTAGGACTTGTGCTCCAGACCCTTCACCAGCTCTGTTGCCCTTCTCTGGTCTCCCTCCAGCATCTCAATGTCCTTCTTGCACTGAGGGACCCAGAACTGAACACAGGATTTGAGGTGTGGCCTCATCAGTACCAAGTACAGAGGAACAATCCCTGCCCCGGTCCTGCTGGCCACACCATTGCTGATCCAGGCCAGGATGCCATCGGCCTTCTTGGCCACCTGGGCACACCCTGGCTCATGTTCAGTCACTGTCACCAGCACCCCCAGCACCTTTTCCTGTGGGCAACTTTGCAGCCCCTCTGCCCCAGCCTGTGGCACTGCCTGGGGCTGTTGTGACCCAAGGGCAGGACCCAGCCCTGGGCCTTGTTGAACCTCACACCACTGGCCTTGGCCCATGGATCCAGCCTGTGCAGATCCCTCTGCAGAGCCTTCCTGCCCTCCAGCAGGTCAACACTTCTGCTGGGGTTCATGTTATCTCTAAATTGCATGAGAGTGCCCTTGATCTGCCCTCATCCAGATCACTGATAAAGGCATTACACAGGACTGACCCAGTACTGAGCCCTGGGGAGCACCACTGGTGACCAGCCACCAGCTGGATGTAACTCAATCCATCACCAGTCCCAGGGCCCTGCCATCTGGATGTTTTTTTACCCAGTGAACAGTGGGCAAAGCCACTGAGCCCTGAGCAGCCTATCTCTCCAGTAGAATGCTGTGGGAAGCAGTGTCAAAAGCCATACTTATTCCAGGCAGAAACATCCACAAGCTTTCCCTCATCCACTAAGCAGGTCACCTTGTCAGAGAAGATCAGGTCAGTTAACCAGGACCTGCCTAATGGGACCCTGGGCAAGACTACATGTCCTACTAATGTGTCATGTGCCTGAAAAACTGATAAACAGTGCATGCAGTACATCACTCAGCAGAAGGATTGGAGATGGACAGTAAAGCTGGACTGGATGAGGAGAAGCTACACACAGTTTCACAAAGAGATGTCTCTCCTGCTGCTATGATGGGTTCTGTGGGCTAAGATGGTCTGGCCAAGCCATATATGTGTTTGCAGAGTTGTAGTCTTACAACTTTTCTCTGCAAAGGGACAGGTAATTTAATTTCTTGGAATTGTCAACACTGCATTTTCCACAGTACCGAATATGGGTTGTGAGAAAGAAGAGGCAGAGAAGGGTTGGTTATCAGACTGCACTCCTCAGGGTACAGACATGGGGAAGTCCCTGTCCATTCCTCGGGAGAGCTGGAGTGAAACCAAGCACTGGAAAAAGGCACTGAGTATTAGGGAACAAAACGGGAAGGACAAGCATCCCGGGTGGCAGACACACAGTCTGAGAGAGAGGAAGGGAATAGTACTATAACTGATGATGACGAGGGAGAATGGTGAAAATCTAAAGGGTGATGCAGTGGATGAACAGCCATGTAAGCACACTCAAGTCCTGACAGTCTTAAAAGCCATCTCCACATACAAAAAACCAGAACAGGAGCAGAAGAGAATGATTCTCGACAGGAATACCTTTTTTTAACTTTATAACTGAAGATACAGAAAAGGATATCTAAAATCAAAGAATCACAGTTCTGCTGGAGGAAGGGGAGAAGAGGGGAAGGGGAGAAAGGACTTAGCCATCAACTTACTGAAGTAAAAAAACCCTGGTGATATTTGTAAGTCCTTGAAACCTGACTGCCCTGATCTTGTCTTTATGCTTGTATCATATGCAAATATTAGTCCACTTTTTTCAACCATGCCATGCACTTTACTGTATTTTCTTGCACTGCACTTTTTGTTTTTGAAAGCTGCACTTCTTAGATTTACCAAGCAGTGTACCTGAAATGTTAAAAATTGACCTATTTGCTAGTATTAGACCTGAAATTCCAGTAACGGCAGCAGGGTTGCACAAGTGCTTCCTTTCTATTATTTGATCTGCAAACCATATGACAGTGCTCCAGGCAGAGAGGTTAGTTTTGTGAAGCAAGGGTAGGAAGGGGGCTAGGAGTACATCAACAACATGCCCCTCAGCAGTAAGAGACTACTCCAGACAAGGCATGTCTGGTTTACACAGGGAGTACAGTCTGTTCTCAATTATCAGGTAATTTGATCCTCACCCTAATCTGACCAAACCTTCAAACCCAGATATTAAAAAGTCTGTGTCCCCCATCTTCCACCCCCCCAACTTCAAACAAATACTGAATGGCAATACAAAAATATCACAGACAGGTCCTTGATGTTGAAGGAAATCAACATACTGTTATAAAGAAAAATATACGGGAATATATTAATTAAAAGAAGAGGAAACAGTTACATAAAACATTAATTACAGTGCAAGATAACTAGGGAGGAGACAGTGAGCAAAATAAAGGGAAGGACTGTGAGAAGGGGTAAGGGTCACATTACCTACTTCTACAGGTAAGAAGGCTTTGCAAATGGAAAGAAGGATGGACAGAAAACATGGAAGAGAATGACTGGATTGCACAATCACCTACCTCTCCAAGGGTCTGAGCGTTTACTTTTGTCGAAGTCTGTGTGAAGAGTCAAAAGAAGAAAATTTTCAAGAGACTGAGAATATGCTCTAAAGAGTTTTTAAATTAGAGAGACAGGGAGCAGGAGAGCCCTTTCTGGACCTGGCTGATCTGCTAAATACCCCCAGACGTTCCAACCTATATTCCACAGTGGAGGTCAGCCCACTGCTTTCTGCCAATGTGGTAACTGTGATTTCTGGATGAAATCACAGGAGGGAATGGCAGAAAAAAAAGGGAGGATGGACACAAGCAGGCTGCTGTCCCAAAGCTCAGAGCTGGTTACACTGAGACATCCTGGCAGGTATTGCACTCTGCCTCCAAGGGGAGTCACATTACCAGAGGAAGGAAATGGAGATATAGCAGCAATGCACACGTGGGAAGTCCAAGAGCTCCCTCAGCCCCTGAAAGTGCTGTGAAAACATGATACAGGAAGGGCTGCCCTTCTGCCATCTCTAATACAAAGCCTTACAAATGGCTTAAAAGAGGGGTAGGAGAGAGAAGCTTCCCAAGGACTTCTGCTCCAGTAGTAACCTTCTGTAAGGAACATAGCTAAATGCAGGCACTTAAGTGTTTACAAACAGAAGGACAACCAACTGTCATCAGGCTATTTCCATCCAAGTAATTTTCCTGAGGGACCATATACTTTTAAAGGGAACTAAGTATCTGCCCTTCCCACAGGGAGGAGATTCATATGCATTATTCATTAACTGCTTTCTGCAGAAGAATCTGGGAAGTGAGGAATACTGTAGAATAGTTTGGGGCAGATTTACTGAGTAGTGTGTCTTAAATGTGAGGAAAGGCAGACAATGAAGAGAGAATAATATTTTTAATCTGGAAAAATTTATTCTTGGTGGTTTTCCTGTGACATGTGCATGCCCTGCTACTGGTGCTTGCTCCTTACCCTCACCCCAGATGCCCCAGACAGTGCAAAGCAGTGACTTCCACCACGAAGTGGAACTTAGGGTTTTTATCACTGTTAATCACTGTTTATCACTGTTAATCTCCAGTTTAGTAAGGCTGCATGGTACCACAAACAACAAGACATGCCTGAGGAGTCCCTAGAAAACTACCGGCTTTAAAAGACAAGATGAGCACCCTTAGCTGCCTCCCAGGGTGTAAAGGGCATGTATTTCCACAGGGAGCAGCAACAGGCCACCTGAGAACAAGTGCATCTCAAGAGCTCAGAGAAGGAAAGCCTGCTCCACGTGCAAGCTTGCATCAGAGAGAATGGACATAATTCTCTGCCTAGGTGAGATGTAAGAATCTGAGCAGCTGCAGAAGACAATCCAAAACAAGACCCAGCTGCAATAATCTCTGAAGAAAAGAGATTCTTTTTCTCAAGGCCACTTTGTCCTCCTGCAGAGCATCAACATCTGCATATATAGTGGCTTGGTATCTTGACCCATCTCTTTCCCACATGCCATTTCCATTTCTAAGGACTGGGCTATCCAGAGCAGACTCCTAGGCCCCCAAACTTCCAATGACACTGCACTTAACCTATCCTTTCTAACTTTTTCCTGATCCCTACCTTTCCACCAGAATCCAAAATCAGACCTGTGGCATGTTCCTGAGTAAAAGAAGACGTGTGGCCCCTGTTCCCCTGCAGTCCCATAAATGCCTTTAGGCTGGGCAAATGTAACTCAGTGCATTTTTAAGCTTTCTGCTGCAGAGGCAAATGTACCCATGGATTACAGTCATCAACTAGCGGTTACAGAAACAATTATTAATTCAAGTAAAAAGCTAGCATTCACTGTGAGAACACGTGCTTCAGCTCCAGCCATCTGTCCTTAAGGCAGATCTGGCATCAGTGAATGTACTACAGCATACTGATGATAATTTTGATATGACTTGTGATAGAGTGAAATCACTGGAGGCTCACTCACCCTTCTCCCCACAGACTTCAGGGTCCCACCCTAGCTTGTTTTTAAATACTGGGCACCACCAGAGTGACTCACAGGATCACTTGTGGGTGAGGCAGGAGCTGGATCCCAGTGACAGCCATCTGCCCATCCCAAAAGCTCAAGACTGCAGGCCAGTTGAGAAGCCTCTCCTGACGGCAAGAGCCTTGCGCCACACCTTGGGCATACTCCCATCTCCATTAATTCTGAAAGTTACTGGAAACAGGCTTGGAGCAGGGAGCATGGTAGGGGAGGATTAGGTTTAAATACTCTGTCATCACATAAACAGCAAACAAATTATCCTTGCATGGCTGAATTCGCTAAGAATACAAACACTTGCATCTGCTAAATGAAGTAAACTAGGAGGCTGCTGAGCACAGAGCTGGGTGTGTCAGGGACACCTGCAGGGACACCTCAGTGACAGCCACCCTGCAGGAAGCTGCAAGAGCACCTGGGAGGTGGGCTCTGCTGTGCTCAGGAGGAAAGACTCCAGCAGACAGACTACCACCTAGCCATCAAACACTTTCAACTGCTAACTCACTCATGTCTGTAAGTCCCCAGATTGATGGTCTGTAATGAAGAATGGTGGGTATTCTGCTAAAGTCAGTAACAGTGATATTGTTCTGGTACACAGCACTTTCTGCTTAGACTGTATTTACATCATGAGGCTGGAAATAATGCAAAATGCTGTGCATATTGCCTAAAATGAATGAGAAAAATGGAATCAAAGGAGAGGCTGTAAATCAAATAATACAGTAACTGAAAGAAAAGTTTGTCTACAAATCTTCAGTAGGAGTGGTTACGAATCAATGTAGAGGATATGAGTGATAAAAACATTTGCTCTAAGTAAATGTGTGGCCTATTTATTGGCCTCAGTTAAAAGGGTTAATAAGTTAACTGGGGTTTTCATAACACTTTTCAACAGTTGCTTAAGCATTTATATACCAGCAGATGGAAAACACATTTATTAAACATTTGGTCTTTGAGTCATGCTGACGTTAGTATCTCAAACAACATTAACTCAGGCAGCAGCTTTTTGTAATGGCCTCATTCTCTGACTAACTGGTGCATAGTTATAATCTCACGTAGGAGTCAAGAAAACTGCTCAGATACAAAGAAAATCTGACCAGGGTGCTCCAGAGTAAGTGTGCATGTACAAAATAACTAAGAGGATGCCAGGCTGCTGTAGAGGAAACACTGCTCCAGGTATCATTAGTATTTCTCATCGAACCACCTGTGGTCCCACAGCCCTGGCTTGCTCTAGGGAATGGAGGTGCATACCCAGATCAGCTGGGAGTGAAAAGAGTGCACTGGGAGCACTTGACAACTGCAGACTGGCTGTCACAGCAGCAGTTCCTTGCTTTACAGGTGCAAGAAGACTCATAGTAAAAATGATGCACAGAAGCTACAATGCCACTGCTTTAAGACTTGTGCAGGAATCTAAAGCATGGAGAGGAGTTAAAGATGCAGGGGAAAAGTTCAAATGGATGTGTGTAAGATGCAGTGCTTCTGTACGTAGAGAAGCATGTTAAAAATGGCATGGGAAGGCATGGAAACAAAAATCCATTCGCTAGACTGAGGAGAAGGCACAGACAGAGAGGAAGCAAGAGAAAAGAGCTGGGAAATCTCCGACAATACATGAAGAAAATAATATGAATTTGCTTTACAGCAGAAGTAAAGAAAGGGTTTGTGCAAGTGCCTTGCTATACTGACCCCTGCAGCCCATCCTACTCCAGAAAACTGGAAATGATTTTTATGTCTGTTAAGAAATGACTAACAATTCTGCAGTCTCTGGTTACAGAGAACGATGTGCTTAGGGAAGTCAAATAAAACATGTTTTTATCATGGATAGGGACAAACACAGTTTTTAATAATTTATCGTTTTAAAATCAGTCTCCTATGTTTGTTTTGCTGCTTCCTTATTTTCTGTATCAGAATAAACAGAATTAGACTGGAAGTTTATTCCATGCAGTGCCTTTCAGAATATAAGCTTTGAGAAGAAGGTTTTCATAAACCAGTTATTAGTGAAAGGAATGAAAATCCATCCATCCAGAACTATTTCCAAACTTCCCTGTTAGTTTTCTGCTCGTGCATTGTGCTTTTTGTAGCTGACTGGAAGACATTTCTACAGATATCACTACAGAAATGTTAGCAGAGCCTCATTAAAGAGATGAATTATGCATCAGTCCTAGCAAGCAGAGAAGCTAACAATTACGGGAAGTTTCACCCAGCAGTTAATGGAGACACTAATACTATTTAGAGAAACAATCACCTCATTTATTTTTTTCTTGTACTATGCAAAGAGAAATTAATTTATGTCATGTACCAAACCAACTGCAGACTCCCAATAGCTCCCCACAGACTGAGGGTATTTCCCAGCTCCTGAGGCAGCTTCTTGGATGACTGCACAGCATGCTCTGGGCTTGCACCACACTCTTTATCTGGTGAGTTTACTGATCTGAGCAGTGAGCTCACATGCCACCAGGGAAGACTCTAAAGAGCAGTTACAGCTACCCAGCACCTGATAAAATAAAGCAAATTTTTCTGCAAGCACCAATTTATCTATCACCAGTGTTAGAGAGAATTCGGCTCTTTTTCTGAACAGATGGCACAGCTTTGACAGGCTGGTCCAAAATCAGTATGAAGTTGCAAAAACAACTTTTAAAATGGATCAAAATGAACAAATAAGCTTGCAGCCCAAAGAAATACAGTTCACTGTGAGATCTCTGTGCAATGAAACTGTGAATAGAGTGATAAAAATTTTAAGTCAGCAGCAAAATAAACTACTGACAAACAGTACTGAAGAATAAATCACAGTCTCTGTCATTTATTCACCACATTTAAGATTCATGTCTTTACTGAGATAGGCAAGAGACAGAGAAACTTAGGATAGGTGCTTTCATGATAAAGTCATAATCTGTTTTGTAGTTTATCTCCTATACACACTCACTAAAATATTTACAGCAAATGTACTTCCCATAAATACCCCTTTAAAAAATCTCTATACAAATGCAAAATAGCTAGATCCTTTCCTGGAAACAAGTTCCAAATTCAGGTATTCCACTACAGATTTCAGTTGCAGCAGCAGTAGTCCATATAGGCTTGTACTCTGAAAAAAAAAATTACCGAAATGGCACATAGGCATAATAATTTCATAGTGCAAGTACTCACATTCTCGAGTTAACCAAAGCAAACCACTGCTTCTTAGTCACTTCATACTTGAATGAAGCTGAACATGTGGTCAGACTTGCCAAAATATTCAAGTAACACAAATGCGGCTTAGGAGTCCCTAACAAGTCTTTCTAGTTCTTTTTCCTGCTGCTGATTGATGCAGAGGGCGCAGAAAACACCACCCCTGAAGTTTGTCTTTCCACTCTTAGAGCTCCACGCAATTAAGAAACTTGCTTCAATACCTGCAACGCCCAGATCAGATCCTGCTCATCCAAAGGCTCTCTCTCCCAGGCAGCACAACAAATCACAGGTATTTGCTGCCCAATATTTTGTCTATGATGAACTGCTGAGAATTTGGAGACACGGGTGTACATAGCTGCATGTCAGAACACCGGCCTCAAGGGTTTGCAAAGCCAACAAGTCCTGACAGTATCTGCAAAATGTTGTCCAATTTAGTTCTGAATTAAATACTGGTAATTTATTACAGCGTCTTTCTATGAATAAGGGAACAAACAGCTTTATCCTGCAAGAAGCTCTGTTTGCATAACAATCCTGAAACTAAACTTCATCTTGCATTAACACATCTCCCAGTACAAGCATTTAGCTTCTTTTAGACTTACACAGCCCACCAACTTTTTCAACAGACAATTCTACTGCAGGGAGAAAAAAAAATAGTAAACCAATCAGTAACACTCCATGCACAATTTTTTCTTTCCTTGT
Organism: Petroica traversi; assembly: GCA_025920805.1. Classification (NCBI taxonomy): domain Eukaryota; kingdom Metazoa; phylum Chordata; class Aves; order Passeriformes; family Petroicidae; genus Petroica; species Petroica traversi. Next base: position 2,641,861 of record JAHLSL010013598.1, on the reverse strand, counting down.
AAGCAGAGGAAATTTTTCTGCATGACCTAAATTAAAGGCATATTACAAATAAAAGTCAAGTTACATGGGGGGGTTTAGGCAGCACACAGCTACAGTTAAGTCACACAGCAGAGGTTTTGCAGGCTACCTTGTCAAAAGGATTACTGAAGGTTACAAAAAGATATGGTTTCTATCTTAAAGAATATACTTCTAATTGTATAAAAGAGGGGTGGTAAAAGGGAATAGAAATATCTCATTTCAGCAGTCTCAAGGTTTAACAACATTGGCAAATTTAATCTTAAATCATCAACAGAAAATAGTCATTCCAAAGACTTAATTTAATTTTCACTAGCCTTTAAAAAAAGACTTCTTGTTTTGCATCCACTGCACATACTGACACTCCGTATTTCTAATATCCTGCACACAAAATGTTTTAATCCCATGCTCTAATTAGAATAATTCTACAATGAGCAACTCACAAGCTCCTGCCATGCACTTGAAATTTTCCATGTAATCCTTCTGTAGCGGCCATAGCTTTAGTCAGCTAAAACTGTGTTTGTGCAGTGATCAGAAGAGGAAAATATTGACATAACCACAGGAGGAACACTGCTGCTGTGCTGTTATCAGTTGTTCTGCAATTTCTGCCTTCTCCTGACCTGCCAGCCCTCCTCAGCAACCTTTGAACATGCCAAGCAATCCATTTCACAGAGTATCATATAACCAAAACAATTCTTAAAAATAACAAAAAAGTGAACACCCCTTCAGGATATTGCTCGAGAAATGTTTTTAAGCTTTGTGGAGAAGCAAACACCAAAAATTAGACTGATAGTAAGGGTGACCAGGAAGGGATGGGGATTTGATGTGTTAAGAGCTGGCTAATCTCACAAATTATTACAGACTCTGTGTAACAACCACATGATTCTGCAACGAAGCCCTAGGCCTCCCAGAGTCTAGAGTAAGTCCCTGTAGGTCCTTGAGAGCAGAGCACACTGCATGCTGAATGACAGAGTGCCAGCCCTTAAGTCTTCCCAAACATCTTTCCCCACTATAAATATTTAAAATATCATTGGGGTGGGGGATGGGGGAACAGACGGGCCCTGCTCTACCAGGAAACTGTTTTTCAGTATTTGAACTGCCATTACTTCCTTTTCCTGCTCGCACAACGTAAGAATTCTTTTAATTAATAATCCAAAGGGGGAAAGCATTCCCGTTTAGTTACCTGTAGCACTGCCGTTAGTATTTGCTGGGAAGGCCATGTTTGCTCAGTGACACATCCACAGCTAGGCTGCTTGGTGTCATGCAAATGCCATGCATCAAGTCCAACCAGACATGCAACCTGCAACAAACAAGTAAAAAGCAGTTAAAACCACATTGTTTTAAGAAGTTAGGTACATTAAGCAAGTAGACATTTCTGAGTGTTTAAAGTCTCATCTTCAATGCAAACTTCAGCACAGCAGTAACATGCTACTCTTAAATCAGCATCCTAGCTATCATAAGGCCCAAAGGTGTCCAAGTGACTAAAACTGAACTGTGGTTCTCTGACAAACTCTGGATCTGTCACCAGTGAGGACCTGACTAGATGAATTTGCAATCTGCCTTGGTTTTTCTGGCCTGCCCTCAACTTTTTTTACAGCTGATCTCTAAACTCCCCTGTACCACTGCAGATTCCTCGCATTTGCTGGCATGTGTATAAAGTTTTAGATTACCCAACTTCTTGCATAGGCAGGGTTAGAAGAATTTTTAGGTGATGAGCACCTACAGAAGCGCTGTAAGAGCAAGCAGGGCACCAGTGGCAATTTCTGACCTCAGATGTCCCCCTCAGCAAAGTGAGGGCAGAAGAACCCTCAGATGGAGCCAGACCAAGCATCTCCCTGCCTGAGAAGCCTAGACACCCACAGCTGCTGTGTAGAAGCTGGCAGGGTGCAGGGACCAGAGGTGGCATGGATGTGTCAGGGATGGTGCTCACCTGGCTACACGACCTCTCCATTGCAAATGCCACCAGAAAGGGGTTCTCTGGGTGTCAGGTTTTCTTCCAGCCCTCACATGGCAGATCAAACCAATAAACAGCGCTTGCCTGAAGCTCAGGCTGCAGAAACAGAGAAAGGACACTGCTGCCCTGGGTGGGTGGCTGGTGAGATGGAGCCAAATGAGAGGCAGAGGCCAACCAGCAGCAGTGCTGTGGCTAGGTGCCTGCTGAATGGCTCTGCCAAGCCAGAACTGTTGGTTCTGCAGCAGGGCTCCTGCTCCTCCTTCCCTGCCCACCTTCAACCGGATCACAACTCCCATCTTCAGAGAAGATCTGACTCATCTGGGGTTGCAGAGATGCCTCTTTCTGAGTCTACTTCGAGTTTTTGTTGACTCAGACTTAGGTGTACGAAGAGCACCCTGCTTTGCCGCCCTCCATCTGACTTGGGCTGACAACTCCTCAACAAACTAGTCCCATTTTTCTAATTACAGTTGTTTTGGCTCTGACAGTATATGCAGGGAAGTACTTAAAAGCTAAGCAGATTAGCAAAGTAAAAGAAAATCGAGAAATTAATGAGTGCAGGCACCATATGAATTTGAGTCAGAGATACACTGACTGATGGAGAAGCTGGCTGTCTTTAAAAGCTGACAGAGATCCATCACACAAGCTAATACAGCTTTGTTTTCTCCTTCAAGAACACAACTGCTTTCATTTTTAGTACAATCCTGGTATCAATTTGCCAAGAATGCAGAAAGAGCTTCATTGCAATTCCTCCTCCCCTAGCTCTGCCATATACACTGACATTTACCATCTCTCGTTCAGTGGAGGGCAGAACATGAAGCTGCTGTAAAAACTATGTAAGTGAAAGGCTACAAAATAATGCAGGAATCCAACACAGACCATGATGCTTAGAGGCCCATCACAATATTCCCTGCCTAACGATAATTATCGAATTTCTGAAACAATGAAGCATGGCAAAAAAAAAGGGAAAAAAAGGATAACATGTTGCTGGCAGAGTTTGCCACCAGGACAGAAGTTTTAAATCTGTGAGCTTTTAGGAAAATATGAACTACTTCCTTTCAAACAGAGAGATTTTAAAGCATCACTCCTATCTCTGCTTGCTATAAGAATATATAGTCATGCATTAAGCTGAAGACAGGCAATTTTTACTGAGCTTACTAAAAGATTATTGTCAGCCTCCATGAGAGGTTGTGCAGGATAGCCACTGTCTCAGGGCAGGCTGCACTTAGAAGGCCTTCAGACTCTTATCAGTGTAAAGAAAACTGAATTAATTTACCCACTTCTAATTTGTTCAGCATAGCTCTGTGCTTTCTCAGTAGCCCTGTAACAACAGGTGTGCTTCCCTGCTCTCATTATGTACACAGTCAAGGGGAGACCTGAGAGCAGGCACCCAGGGAGGGGTACAGATAGATGGGTGGAAGGGATCCTGGCGGGGCACCCATCTCTTTTAAGAGCAGTGCAGTCCCAAATATGAGTGGGCCAACCACAAAAATGAGGCCCAACTGTGGCGTGCCTCATTATGAGTTTAGAAGTAAAATCTGTTAAAAATACTAGTCATCCTTCACAGGCATAAATGAGTAGAGCTTCCCAATAACAAGAAGCAAATGTAACTGAGGTGAGAATTGACATAAAGTTAATAAGAACAGTGCTGAAAGTCTAAACAAGGCCTAAGATCTACATTTTGTGGTGGCTTGAAGAGATGTATTGACCTGGGACAAACTGCCTTGTGAGTATGCTTCGATTAGTCTCAAAGCTATGCAGGCTCAAGTACCTCAAGCAAACTCACTTGCTGCTTCTTAGCTTAAGTGAGGATTAATAAAATGTTTCAGGAAGCAAATTCAGTCCAACAGATAGAAGAAAAGGGGGAAAAAAACAGAGCAAAACAAAGGATCTAGTAATTTGTTAGCTACGTGGAAGAACTGAGTATTGTTTTTTTTTTAATTTTTTTTGGTTGGTCAGGTATTTTTAGCTTAAATGTAACAGGAATTAAAAATCTGCCTATTAAACAGCTCTTCAAGTACAGAAAAAAATCTATCTAGCTCAGCAAACTCATGGAGGAAGGGAATTTTGTTAAAATGTGCTTTGAGCCATACACTGGGAACAGAATTTCTGAAACTGCACCAACACTTACATGGATCATTTTCAGAATTGTGGCACATGTGATTCGCCAGCTGCACACGCCCGAGAAGCTGCATTTGGACACAAGTCTCACATGTGGGTGAGGCACAGCAAAATACCAGAGACCAGCTAGAATACAGAGAGGAGGAAAACTTAGCCTCCTCTACAGCAAAGCGTATTCTCCACTAGAGACATTTTACACAAGACAACTAGTAGAGGAGCTTGTATATTTTATTCCCAACTCTTCAATTCTTTGCCCATGTGTTTTTACATGCTCAACCCATGCTTGCCTGTGAATACTGTGATTTACAGGTCCTAGGGCAAATGCAAAACAAGCAGAGACTAGCTATATGAAGAGTTATTGCTCAATGAAGCAGTTGTTAAAAGTGTTTTGCATTAGATATTCAAACTCTCTTCTGCCCTGAGGTTCAATAGCAGAAACCTTAAACACACATGATCCTCAGTTTCCACAAACGTTCATGACACCCCAGCTTTTACAGGTTTTTCCAGAATGGTGATTTTTTTAGGCAGAACATAAAGCCCATGTCCTAATCCTAGTCAGAAGAGAAGAGAAGAGAACCTTGCTCCTCTTTTGTGCTGTGTCTTGCTAGGTCACTGACACCTATTCTGGAGTTTCAGCACCTATAGATCAGACTGGCATCCACACAGCAGAACTACAGAAATGTAGACGCCTCAAGAGGCACAGACTTTGCAGAAAATGCAGATTCAGGCTTCAGTCTGATGTTCGCAGGAGACACTTAAGATAGAAAACAGTTGAGGTTTGGTCTACCAGCAGTTTTAGAACAGCATGTTGGCAACATAGTAATTAGAAGAGAAATATAACTCAGCTCTTAAAGAAAACTCAGAAAAGTAATCCTGAAAGTCTTCCTGTCCCAGACTGAGGTCACACGTGGCAAATGGTGATGGGCACACACTGGTTGTGGGATTGAAGAAAACAGATTCTGGCTTCCCAGGCAAGGAGGCTTTAGGCCAAATAGATGCGTATGTAACTTTTTTTTCTCAAGGCACACACAGACTCTTAAGAGCAAACAATCACATTAACCACTCCAAACAAGCTGCAGATCAGCACAGTATTTTGAACCACTCAAAGGCTGAATGTAACTCAGACACTACAATAATGTTATTTAAGACCAAGTCAGAACGGTGAAGGATTCAAAGGTACTGGCTCCCAATTGTTCAGATGGCTGCAGTCAGGGAATGGTTCCAGGAGAAAAACCAGCTCTGCAATCCTATCCAGCAAGTGTGAAGTAGTGATTAAATAGGTAGAGGGGTTTGACAGAGCAAGTCAACCTATGAGATGTAATACTCAAGAAGAACTGGTACTGCTCCATTCCTGCTATGCATCAGTGCAACAAGACTTCTGCCTGAGACTTCCCTCTCACATGTGGGTCGTCCTGGCAGTAGAACTTGCCCAGTTTCATTCTGCAAGACACTGATAACATTTGCAAACAAGAGACAAGATACATGCAAAACTCATCTAAAAACATAGATGGAAATTTTGCTAGCTGCAAGAAGAAACTGGCACTGGGAATCCCTCCTAGTTCAGCTAGAGTGGCAAGCACTTTTCAAACTTGTGCTTCTTTACAGGAAACCAGTATGTCTGCAACCTGTGTGTACCAAGTATGCCAGGGGCAATTTAGATGAAGTATGGTCTGAAGCCAACAACAGCAGAAGAGAAAGTATGTGGGGAGTTACTCTGTGGTTGGTATCTATCCTGGGATAATGACTGTATCTCACTGATACATTCTTTTCAATCTTACCCCTACTTCGGTTGTTTTCTTCTTATCTTAATGTTTATCAAAATAACTGGCCAATAAAATGAAAGGCAACATTTGTAAGGCGGAAATATTTTTTTATATATATGCTATTTTAGAATTAAAGGTAAAAACACAAGCAAGAATGCAAGCACATGAGGATGTTTTTTCAGGTCAGACACAGACTAATCAACTTCGAGATAAGGGTAAACTGTGAATTCTTTTAAATTTCACTTAATTATTTAATCATGTAACAATTCACCCATTCATTATACTTTCTAGAGCAAACGTCATTCTAATGTTGCATCCAAATCATAAGCAAAATTATGGAAGTTGCTGTTCAAGTCTCACCAGCTGAGCAAAATAAATCAGCAGGTAGGCCATCCTAAAATGGAGAGCTAAAATTCCCTGGGACCAGCGTTTCCTGCAGAATCTCTCAGGTCAGTTGTGGTTCAGTCTCTCCATCACAAGATACAGAGACAATTCTTACAATATGCAGAATGATAGGTAATTTATTTTGGACAATATTTAAGCAGTCAATCAAAAGAAGTCACCTCTCACTATGCTTTTTTTTTTCTGCAGAATCTGCAGTATGATGAGAGCAAAAGAAGCCTTGTAAAGCCTTTCAACAAGCGAGTTAATTAACAAGATATGGCTACGGTCAGCAAGAATTTACCTGCCTGCCTTCCACACTCCCTCCATTTATGGCACTGGTCTGTAAAAAGGTCTTTCTTTGCAGCAGAGCTCCAGGCAAAAGCTGAGCTAAGCTCTGTTAAGAAGCGAGTGATGGCTCAGAAACTCTGGGACCTGAGTCAGCAAGATGAAGAAAAGAACAGCCAGGGTGCTCTTACCTAGGGCAAATGCTTCCCTTCTAACAAAAACAACAAAAAAATCAAACCCAACTCTAAGCTTTGTTGCTTTTGAACCCCAAAATCTGAGCTAATGCAATGCCAGGCTCCAATTCTCATGCTATGTTTGAAATAAACATTAGTTTCATGGGGATCCCCTCAATTGTCTTCTCCCCCAGCCCTCTGTCTGCCTGCCTTGTTATTGCTGCAAGCAGAGAATAAATGTACAACCTTCAGTAAAGTAGTTTCTTTCAAAGTACTTGAAAACACTCTTCTCATCTCTTGAGCAGAGCTTCTACAAAGCTTCTGCTTCACTCTCCCAGGACACCTACATACTACACAGCAGCGGACCTTTACTGGGCAGCTTTCACTACAGAAAATACCTCAGAAAATTGATATATATGAAAATATTTCAAAGGTAAGGGGTCCTTCTGGCTATTTGAAATATCCTACAAGTTTTCTGAATTTGTACAAATATTGCTTTGTCAAATTTGCTAGCAATAACACAAATGGTCTACCATCAGCTGTTGGATTTTAGTTTCCCTTTCATATGTACTTATCCCAGCTGTGTCTGGAGGATTCAGAGGGGAAATCAGCCGTTCTACACAAGCCATTCATTGACTTGTTAGGAAAGGAAAAGAAACAGTAAAAGGATTTCAAAATAGTACCCAGGAGAAACAACATAACAAGCATTCTGTAGAGACAGACAAATCATCCATCCAGACTATCTTGTTTTCAATAGTAGCAACAGGAGATAATATTTAAGGAGAGTACAAGTGCCTTATGATGAGTCCATGCTTCTGTATTCTCCCAGCATCAACAATTATTGGATTGGGAATATTTAAAGGTATGCCCTTACTATATAATTTTAATATTCACATAAATTGCCTGTGAGTTTGACTAGCCTCTTTCTGACCCTGCTGATGCCACCTGCTTCTGCTGCCTTGTGGGAAGCAGGAAGTCACAGCCTGTCAATATCCATCACGTACTTTTTTCTTATTTTAAACTGATGTTCCACAAATGTTACTACCAGCAAATTCTTGCATTGCAGGACTTGGTCAAAATCAGTGCAGATCCAGCTTATCCACACCCTTTGTGATTTTATTAACTATAACCTTCTCTCCCAGCTCATAGGCAATACAATCCCCAGCTCATTTTACTTTGCTCTTTTTGTAACCTTTCATGTATAGTCACCATGTGGAAGATTCTGGACATGAACAGCACCTCACCAAAAAGTGGTTTGCAAAACAGTCTTACAAAATGGGGTAAGGTACATTAATTTTGTAGTGTAATCAAGCTTGGCTCTAACACCTAGCTAATATGTGGGAAGGTAAACCTCAGTTCTAGCAATTCCTGTCAAACAGTTAAGACAAAACAGAACTTACCTGCAAGCACAAGCAGCTTTCCCTAATGTAGGCCAGAGGCTGGACTCAGACCTCCAAAGTCTCCCAAAAGAGATCAGGTCAGCCTAGCGAACTTTTGGTAACCATACCTGTTCTCAGAGATCCAGAAGACTCACTGTCAGAAGTGGCAGCTCTTGCTATGTTTTAGTGAAAGGAAATCTTTGTTTGGATTCTGTAAATGACAGTAGGCATGCTTTTGTCCCTTGTAATGAGGAGGTCATCCCATACATACAGAACTGGGCTACAGCCTGGTGACTTAGTGGCCCTTGTCTAATATGCAGGAGGCATGATTTTCGCTCATGTGAAGCCTAAAAACAGACAGGTATGTTTGGGTGACTCCCATCACACAGTGCTGAAAGGCCCCCCACACCCTGCAAGCACTCTCAGACCACCCATCTCTTTTCGAAATCACTCCTGACAACATCGCTCTCATCATGGTACGTGAGAAGGAAGAAAAACACCTTCAGAAGACTGCCTGGTACTGCAACTCAGAAACCAATTTCTGTTTATATTAGAGGGAAAAAATTGACTAGAAAAAGAAAGGCAATCCAAGATAGAAAAAAAAACAACTCTTTTTTTATACCTGAAATTCCTAATGGGTGATGTAGAAGACACTCCCTTTTATTTATGCCAGTGAATAATGAATCACATAAAAGTACATGAATTCAAGCCAGTATGATATTGCTGTGGGTCGTAATGCTTGCTGTGACAGGGAGCCCAAAGGATGCAACTGGGCTATCCACATTTTTCTTGTGGAAAAGCAGGAAGGATGAGACTTCCATTCTGTGAAATGGTTCAATCTGATCGTTCTATGAGCGGGAGAACGTGTGCTAAGCACGCTTCATCTGCTCTGACGAAGACTGAAATCCAGCATGAATAACAAATGAAAAGGCTTCCAAAACGTTAGGAGAGGAAGGAATGCATGTTGGGCACGACACATGCATCCCAGCTGCAGTACACCTGTGGCCTCCCAGAGCTGAGAGCCCTGGATCTGCTCTGCCTGGGATGAGCAGCAGTTCTGTCTTCTTCTCTACATGTATATAAACTGCCTTTCATGTCTGTTCACTCAATTGGGCAGGACAAAACACAGCACCCTTTCCGCTCTATCTTTGAACATTAGAAGTTGAACAACAGTTTGAAAAACACATACGCAGATCCCAGTAATTGAAAATTAATTCACTTATTCAAAGGGAATTTGCAGGTAGATAAACTTGAAGTCTGAGATGCACAAACCAATCAAACAAGTTTATAAACAGTTTATGAAATGGACTATGATCTTGTTTAGACTTTGTCTCTAAAACAAACTACAAAGATTTTAAGGCACGAACTCTGATAAATAGACAAGTTTAACTCTTCTAAAAAGTACCCAAGTATTTAGTCTTCAGTGACACTGCATATATAATGGTACAAGCATGAAACATATTTAGAGGCAGACAGTCAAATCTCAGTCTGTCTCCTCCTCTGACTTTAGGTCTGAGATGCTATACATAACCAGACCAGCCACAAATCTGATACGACAAAAGGGCAACAGTATGGGACAGTTGGCAAGTTCCAAGACAAATACTGTTTTTATTTGCCCATGTAAATATTCAACTGTGACCCCAGCTGAAGGTGTATTTTTACCTGAGAATGCTCCAGCAGATCAGCTTTGTCCCCATCTAGCCCGAAATGCTGCTTCCTCCTCTACAATAATGCCCAAATCCTGGTATTTCTTTTCTTTTTTTTTTAACTAGTAATATGAGTACTGTGAACTGTAGTATCAACCTTACAGAGAAATTACAGGCTTTTTCCACAATGGAAGTGGAAAACTGTAGAAGCAAGGAGACTATATTGCAAGGCTCTTGCTTTTCATCTACCTCAGTTTACCAGAGAGGACTTCAAGTCCATTAGACTCTGTCTACAGCCCACACTGCCAACATCCATCCCCAAGTGCTAGACTATATCCACAACCTCAAAATTAACATGGGCTCATTTCTCTTCCAGCTGGTTGAAATGGCTCTTCAGCAATACAAGGGGTATTACTTATCACAATTTTTCTATTGAGACCACAACCCCACTGCTTCTGCATGGCCAGGCATCCTCCAGGCTGCTCTCCTTTCCCACTCCAGCACACAGCATCCCTCAGAAACAGCCACCACGTGTGCACAATTATTTTTACCTCCTACCTATGCCCCAAACCATCTCTAATGAGGCTTTCAACATTCATTCCAAGGGTGAAAAGCTTTCTCTGCTCCTGCCTCCAAAGCCACCAGATGTCCACACCACAGACTATGGACTGTGAGCCTGCACACTCTGGCAGGAGGGAGGCAGGATATCACAGCAGCAAAAACCTGCCACTTACCATATGGCCTCTCATTACTGAGCACGCAGAGTCACCAAACCATGCTAACACTTTGATTTGGAGCTGGCATGAACCAGCTGGTGACCATCTGGCAGCAGCTGCAGCAGAGCATGATGGAGTCAGTCTAGCTGGATATTTCCATACTCTTGCTGCTCTACAGCTCATAGGGAAAGACTTATCAGCTTGTCAGGCAAGTGTCACTCAGCTTTTGCACTGCATGCAGCTTAAAACATTTTGCTACATGTGGACACCTGCAAGGAACTTACCCACCCAAAGGAGGGGACCACAAGTTGGGGCAATGCACTTGTCCCTCACAGGGGATTCTCTGCAGCCTAGTCAAACCAACATTAGAACAACCTGTTCCTAATGCTCTGTGACATTGTAATTTAATCCAAGTAATTTAAATCAGCATAGAGTTCACATAACCTGTCTTCCTTCTTCTCATTGAGAGAGTGAGCTTACACTTGTATTAATTATTCACAACATCTTCTCATGCTCATGCTGCCCATCTTTTTCAAACAGATGTACAGTGGCCAGAGAGTTCAATGCAGACAAAAGGGTGCTGATCAACTTACTCCACAAGAACTTTTCATCTTAGGAAGCCAGGACTCTGAATCTTGCCTCTCCCCTGAAAATTCTCATCTAAAGCCCTGCATCTGGTAGCTGGCACGAGGCACACTGCTGCTGTGCCACGGAGTGCCAGGAAGGAGAGGTGCTGACAAGCTGCTGGGACGTGTGTGGTACCACTGCCATGTGCAGTGCCGAGGCTGGCAGTGCTGACTCTCATTTCTGTCAGTCACATCCAAATAAACTCAGCCTTCATTCACATTGTCTGTCAGCCAAAACTCTATCTGAGCGCTGACATGAGCTGAAACAATAACAAACAAGGGGCCATCTATATCTTGCAGCACGTGTCAAGTTAGAATCAAATCTGTAATTCCCCAAATGGTGTGTGGATCTGAAACACTCACACTGTTATGACCCTGAGACAGTGGATGGAGTCCACCATAATCTGCAATAATCTATGGAGATCCATAAATATGTTTTGTTACCTTTTTTGTGGTTCTCTTATTAGATAGCAGAAGGTTAATAAAGAGATAGCAAAATAAGGTATGTTTATATCAGTCACCATATGAGCAAACAGACAAATAGATGGCAGTGCATCTTGCACAACCAACCACATTCTGGTAGAAAAATCAACACAAGAATTTAAGCGTCCAAAGAGCAACACAGCAGGACTGTCATTGAAACAATGCATCTTCAATGGGATCCATGTGTTTCTTCATAGAAAGCAAGTCCTAAGCAGGAAACTATGTGGTGTAAATAAAACTAAAACTAATTCAGATGTTCTTAGTAACAAAAGAATGGCTATCATATTTACTTGTATTATTATCTCGAGAGCAGAATAAGCTGCTGCGCAATTATCAATGCCCTCCTGAAACCATACCACAAAGGTCCTAGCAGAAGGGCACCTTCTTTGTTCAGATTATCCCCATCCACATGGCACTTCCCCAGAAAGCTAACCATGCTTTGAGCTCTCACCAGCCCCAGTGCCCACGAATTTCTGATCAACACACAGCCACAGTGAACAAATCAATACAGAGCTTAAAAGCACATCCATCTATCTTCTTGGAAGAACAGCAAAACAGAAAATACACAATTTATTTATGCCTGTCTCTTTTCTCCCTCATTCCATGCATAATCCAGAAGACAGCAGCTGAATTTGAATGCAGGTTGTCCCAGTCAGACAGATAAAAAGGAAATTTTTTGAATATTTAGGCGTTTTTTTTCAGTCTGAGCAGAACTTAAGAGTCCCTTTTTCACCCATTGTAGTTTCATTTAAAATCTAAAAATAACCCCTTTTAACCATATAGCTCCTCTTTTAATGATTTAAAATCTTGAGAAAACTTCTTATAGGAGAAGGCTCTTAAAACAGACATTTTCTCCCTAACTTTTTGTTTTAAGATATGCTGAATTTCCTTTTTCCCACCTTACTCATATGGAGGACCTGCTTATTTTCACTGTTCTGTCACCGACTTGGGGCTAATCAGGCCTAATTTTTATCTGCTCCCATTCCTTGAAGCAACAGATCCACTGCCTAAAAGCAAGCAATAGGAGTTGTTACACTTCTGTGTATTTTTACTGCAAGGGAAGAGAACAGACAACCAAAACTCTTAAAAAGCAGCACTGCACAACAGGATTAAAGACCTTTGCAAGTCTTCCTCCTCCCTTTAATCTCCCAAGTTTCTAAAGCTATTTAATCACCATGTGAGGAAATACTAGCATTTACTTTTTGTTGTTCTCTGCAGCATTGAATGACCTTTTCTTTCCCCCTTTCCTCAATACAATAGCAAAAGCAAGCACAGAGGTTACAACTGAACAACTGTGGACATATGTATTGCTAATTACTAATCCATGTTTTGCCATTTGTTTCTGATAATGTACATCCAGTACCAAAATGCTGCCAAGAAAATGAGCAAAATGAAAGCTGCGTGCTGATGACAGCCTGCAGTGAAGTTTCAAAAGCTGAAAACATGTAAGCAGGCAAAATTTTCCTTAGGTAGACAATTTTCCATTCCCTGCATCTAAATGCCATCACGTATTTTGCATATACATACTTACACAAAGGGCATAGTCCTTTGCCATTAAGCAATAGGACAAATAATGGATTTAAGATTAAATTGCATAGTATTTAGAAATATTCTGTCTTTTCCTATTCATAAAATATTTCCTCTTTCAAGGAAATTTCAAGGTGGGAAGCTTTCTGCAATCATTTAGGCTGGAGAAACACCTTGTTGAGAAGAACGTGATTTGACTTTCGAAGACTACACAGGCACAAAACCTGTTTCAGTTTACCTGTACTAGAACAGAACTGGCAGCACAAAATACTTGCTAGTAAACAGGACAACAGTATTTCCAACACAGTATATCTGCTTCACCAGAAAAAAGAAAAGAGAAGAAACATCAGGCAAACACTGCTAAGCTTGCAGAAGACAAACCTTAAGAAGTGAGATTAACACTGTGTGAATTATTATTTAAAAATACTATTTCAGAAGACAACTATATTTATGTATGCAATGGAGTATTACAATTCAAATTATTTACTTTTTCTATATATTAATTGCTTTATAGCACATTCATAACTGGGGGAAGAAATACAAACCCAGATGAAAATTACTTTGAACTATCTGAGGACATTCGTATGTTTCTTACCTGCTGCCATCACACTGAAAAATAATTGCTATGAAAATAGGACCTTTGGAAGAAAGAAAATACCATCTAGATCACACATGAAGTACTTAAAGGGTGAAAAACAGCATTAGTCTCCTTATAAAAATAGCTAATTCATCATATGATAGCTCAGGAACATGATGGCACATAGACAAGCACTATTTTCAACAGCAACTGTCAAGTAAGGCATGTTCTTCAAGGGCCAATTTTAGGAAAGCTAAATGGCATTTAAATAACAAAACTCCTATGGAAACTTACTTAGTTTACATTTGTCTCCCCTCCCACCAAAATTAAGAAAGCAAATGTTAAACACAGACATGTCTAAAAATTGGTCAAGCCTTACTGGGCAACATGTACCTCACAAACTGATCTGCCAAGTGACAACAACTTTTACACTCTGAACTGTGCTTGCAGCTCAGAGTGAGTAAAGAAGCCTTGTAGCTGCAGCATAAGACCTCTAATTTCTGCATGTATCTCTCTGTTTGCTTAACTAGAACCAACTCTCAGTTGATTTTACGAGAATTGTGGTATTTGTATTTTGGTGCATAAATCACACATCAACAGCTGCTCTAGAATAACAACTAGGTAGCTATGACTGCTGCCAAAATTTGTGTTGGGTGGTGCTTTTCTTCTTGTTGTTGTTGTAAATAAATACATGGGAGCTTAACATACTGCGAAGTAACATAACAAAATCAGGATTATTTTATTGTACTATAACTCAGATACCAGAATACATTATTGAAAAAGTGTGATAGAAATAGATTAGTGGTGGACACTGCAGCACAAAAAGTAGACTGCAGGTTTTCAGCAGTATTCATCCTTCATTTTCCTTATGGAGCTCACTGCAGGACTTGCAGAAGCAGAAAAGGATTTTCAAAGCTCGCTTGGAGAACTGCTGACAATCAAATTTACAGCAGGGACTACCAGAGCTGCAAGATATGTGAACTCCCCTCTTTGTGATCTAGTCTGCTCCCAGTTGCAGGGAAAAGGAGTAGCATAAAAACTAGTTGAAACAAATTCCTTAGCATCACTGTTTAACAGCAAGATTTCTTGGTCCATAACTAATGAGGTTTTTGTCTCAAGTAGGAGTTGGCCTCTCACACAAGAGCTATAGAGATGAATCAAGATTTTCAAGGTGCCTCCCACCATCATCTCAGTGACACCCACAAATGCACTACTCTTCATGGTGTTTACCTCTGCTGAGAGCTGGAGGCAGCTGGCCTTGCTGCAGGACAGGCACATAAACCCTGACTCCATACATAAGGTGACCTACATTTGCTCTGGTGGTGCTCCCTTTATGGCTGTGTATTTTGGAGCTGGGCAGTTTTTAGCTCATACGGAAATAAACACAGCTGTGTGCGTGTGTGAACACCACTCCATCTCCTCCCCTCCTGAAAGATTTTACATGCGGCTGCTATGCGCAAAAAAAGCTGCAGAAGCAAACATTCCCAAAAGTGCCAATTAGCAAGGCAGTGTGGGAAGGCAAAACCTGAACAGGTAAAACGTTTAGCGTCAGCAGCTCTTTGCTCAGAAACCAAAAAGCATTAAAGGTTAAAAAAAAAAAAAAAAAAGAAGAAGAAAAAAAGAAAAAAAGACAGCTTAAAAAAAAAAACTCCACTTTCATTTTATTGACTTGGCAGCAGTGAACAGTGGCAGAAGGAATGCAACTGTGGAGAGAACATTTTGTTCATTCCCAGCAGCACACAGATTTTTGAGGCAAGGTGGGACAGAACAGCAGAAATCACTCCCTACATTCTCTAGACCTATGAAGACACCTGCCAGCCCCTCCCAGAAGTAATGAGATTAGTGTGTATTTATATTGCTGCAATAACAAAATAGCATTCAAAGCAACAATGATGATAAAACACTTAAACAACTTTAGGAATCACTGCTACTCTCTGCATATGAATATTATCTGTAAATATAAATTTCATCTTATTAAAAAGTGTTGATAAATACTTCAACTTAGACTTGACTCATGATGGGAAGAGACAACTGCTGTCTGAAGAAGTAATTAATTTCTACCTGTGAACAACCGTAAAGGCATTAGTTCCAGAAAAATAACTATTGCAGACTGAGCTTTGTAGTAACTCAGAAATTGTATGTTACTCCACTGGCCTTCTGAAGGAAGGACAGAATAAAATCAGAGACAACAAGCGGCTCAAAGATACTTGGACAGTCCTTCAGAAACATTATTAGTTTCATCCATTCATCATGCAGAGCAAAGCACTGTAGGAAAGCATGTGCAACAAGCCACTGTGCTCATCCATGTTACCACTCATGATGAGCATGACAGGTTCTTGAGCTCTTGTCTCTGCAGCACCCAGAAGCACTGGTCTTGCCAATACAATCTGCTGCTACTGAAGAGAGCCCATCTTAACAAAATCCAGTTGGGCTCCAAACACCATCCTCTCTCCAAATATGGGACACACTCTCCGCAATGCAACTGCAATCCTGCATGGTATCACTGAGAGCTGCTGCGTATAAAGGAACTTGGAAAAACCTGACCCCAGAGAAAAATAGCACCTCAGAGTGAGATTTGAGAATACGAAAACAGATTATTTCAGAACTAAAGATGGTTTCCACAAGAATAAAAGTTATTCCAACATACCCTGATAGTGATCACATTTGCAACAAAAATTAGCTTTTTTCCCTTTAAACAGTTTTGCAGTTCCAGAAAATGACCTCATTAAAAAGCTTACCACGTCACCCTCTTCAGCTTCCAAACAGTGATTAATGACAGTAAAAATTCACTTCTAACATTCAAACCACAACACTTAAAACCCATTTGTGGGACACTAAGAAGCAATTACTTTTTTATTTCATTTTCAGCTTCAGTATCAAGGCATGTGGTTTCTGCTCCCAGTCCGGTGGAACCTACATGGTTTATTGCCAAATTTGCCAAAATCATCAGTGGGCATAGCAGTATATACCTCTACAGAGCAATAACTAAAGGGAGTAGAGGAGGAATGAACACCACATTTCTTGCTATCCCTCAAGGCCAGCTGTGTTTTTCACCAGCTCATGGTTAGAGCATGGGCGGAAATTTGCATTAGTGAATAGTAGGAGGAATAAATAACAGGAATAAAAGATAAACAAATCTCCCAGTGAATGTGCTTTAATTATTTCCTGCCAACTCTCTCACACCAACCTCTAATCCCAGATGAGATTATTTATTAATTTTATTTATTTATTGTCTCTTCTTTATGTCCTACTCAGTCCTTTCTTGATCTTGCCAGATCTGTTGATTAAATGACTGTTACTTATGTATATTACAAAATCAAAATGCATCACAATGACTTGTGGCAGCCTTGTGCTAGTGCTAGCTTTAGCAAACTTTTGTTAGAAAATTTCTGAGTCTCTGTATAGGTGTAAACAGGAAAATACCTCTGCTCTTGGCAGGACTGTAGCTCTTGCCCCCATACCGCAGGTGCTGCAGCAGACTGCCTAGTTTTCCCAACCAACACAATTCAAAGGAAAACAGGATAGGGAGATATGTTACAAGCCAAGAGATGTGCTGTTTTTGCCAGGAACATCTTCTATTGAATATGGAGACTAGGCAGCTAACAGCAAGGCTTGATGGAATAGTGAAGGTCCCCGTTTGATTTTCAAAAGGCAGGAATCCGCTAAAGCAGTTAGGCTAGTAACGAGCTGGGTGAGCCTGCTACACTTTAACACTCCCAAAAGCCACTGAATTTTGACCCAAATACCAAGATCTGTAAGCCTCTCAAGATGTAGGGGAGCAAGTTTCGCAGGCGATGGTGGCTGCTCCCACACAGCTTGTGGTCTGCACCACTACTAGTTTGCAGTGCCTTGCCTTTGCTCCTGCAAGATGGTTAAGATCTCACCACAGGGCCATTCTGAGAGTGAAAACAGCAGCAAAAACACCCACAAGGAGACAGTGCCAATTTAGTAATTGAGTAATTTATTTCCCAGACCAGCCTGCAGCGCAGGGACTGGCTGAAGGCGGCATGCATAGCATATTATTCCCCAAACCAAAGCCTGAGCTGCCCCATCCTGCCCTCCAGCCCAGTTCTGCAGCCCAGCCATTTCCTTTAGCTTTATTCCAGGGGATATGGGGAGCTGATAAACTGAAAGCTATCAGCAAGCACAAGGTATTATTATTCCCCGCTATTTTGCAGAATATCAGAGGGAATATGAACAATAGGCAAGCACAGGATGCACAAACACCCAACTTTCCCAGGCATCAGCGGTAAAAATGTGAAAGCAGTGACCCATGCCAACTGATAAGCAGCTGTTTCAGTAAATTCACAGCAGAGTTGAGCCCAGGTTCAGAACAGTTGCCATAAGCTCTCACAAGAACACTGTGGCAGACCTCATATATATGTTTCTTCATGTATAACCCACTCTGAAAACAGTTTAATTGACCAAAAATGGATTGAATGATTAAACTTCATTAAGTGAAGCCAGAATTTTCAGATAAAATTTCTCCCAGATAGAGAAGTTAAAGTTGTAAGCCCTAACTTTGCTACTCACTTCCTAAGCTTTGTCAAGCTCTCGGACCAAAGCATCCAAAGCAACAACCCACCCTTCCAGCTGCAGTGGCCTCTAGTATTTTGCAAGGTGTGACCATTTTCCATTAAGTAGTCCCAGACTCAATACATAAAAGGAGAAGGTAGATCTATTTTTGGCTCTACCTGGAAAATACAAGTTTTTCACCACAACTTAAAGTAGTGAGGGCAGAACTTGCTAAGACCAGTGTAAAACTGCCAGTAGTATCAATCTTATTTACTGATAAATGGTGAATAATCAACAGATAAAAGGACTGCAAATCTCACTTCCCAGCATTATGTCTACTTCTTCAGGAAACTGTATATTCCTCTCAGTTGAAACTAATTCAATCAGTATGTAATCGAGACGATTTTCTAAAAAACTGTGCTGAGAGTACTGGACAAGTTTTTTCTTTGCAATAACCCAAACTTTCCTTACAGGAGGCTTCACTTCTGTAGGAGACGTCCTATCAGTGAAATACAGCAGCGCAAATCAAGCTTCCTTTTGCCCCTAGTGAAGGCACAGACATTTAACAATTGCTCCTGTCAACAAATTCCTCTTCTGTTACTCACAGAAATATACTTGACTTCAAGCACATTCATTCCAGTGGTTACAGTATAATATAAACCAGTTATTACTCAATTTTATGTAACTTTTATATTATAGCATGTATGCATTTCCATTTATCTTTGGTAGACCACAGTCTTTTCATTGGCACTGCTAGTTCACTTTTAAGATCATCTGTAACTCCCAGCTGGGAGAAGGGGTTGAGTTTTCTATTTGTTTGTTTGTTTAGTACCACAGTGTGAAATAAAGAGCAATAATAAGCACCCGTGGGGAAATGGTCATTTAGTAATATTCCACTATACTGCATACACTGCCAGTAATGTACTAGGAGAGAAGATCATGAAAGAGAGACAGAGCAGAAAAGATGTGTATTTTTACTTATTTCTTTTTGCTAAAAAAAGGAGAGGAGAAAAAGTATTACACACTAATTTTGTTATGGTTTTCAAATACAAGACAGGCAGAGAAAACAGATGGTTTGTATGAGGTGAAAACTGAAGCATCTTTTCTCCATATTTGTTTGGTTTTTTTTTAAACTTGCACATGGTGTGCAGTTTATGTACCAAAGCAGCTGCATTCTCTTTACCAAGAATATCTTTCCTAACTTTTGCTCTGAAACTTGCCACTGCTTGCTAATTTCAGAAGGACAGCTGGATACTTATATATATATATGTTCCACAACATAATATGTTGTGGCACTAACCTCATTATCTATATCAAAACAAGATAAGGCTAGAGATTGGTTCATTCTGTATTTAAGCAAAATCCTAGACATTTAAAATAACACAGTATCTTCTCATGATGACAGCTGAATGAACTGTGCCCTTGTGTAAATCACAACATTACTTGGTTTAACAGTTAAGCAAAAAGTGACATTATTTACATGGCTGGAAGTCCAGTTTTTATTAGCAGAATTGAGGATGGCAATTTTCAGCATGGCTGTGAATTGTGGCAGAGACACATTTAAGAGGGGAGCTACAGCAGGGGTGGGAAATTGAGCAGGAACCAGCAGAACCACAGACTGGTACCGGCTCTCTGCCTGCAGAACCACCAGAAAGGTCAGCTGAGACTGCAGTCAGCTCTGCTGAGATGTGACGTGCTTCTTCAGCAAGAGCCTCATCTTTGTCTACGTTTCCAGTTATCTTGTACTTAGAAGAGGGCCCTTTTTCAGCCACAAAGATTCCCTGGAGCTGCAAGGTAAGAGTTTCGTGTCCAAGCAGTAATTGTTTAATGCAGTCCTCTAGCTTTGCTACTCGGGCAAAGCAGAGCAATTGCATAAGAAATTCCTTTACAACATCTGGGCTCCTTCTTCGCCTGCCATGCCTTCCCACAGATGTACTTCAAATCCCCGTCTAGGAGGACACAGCTGTGACAGAGCACCAGCATTTTGCAGATTTTCATTCAAGGCACTGAAACGCAGACCAGTCCTCGGCAGTGCCCCTTACAATCATTTAGAGAGGGCAAGTAAATGTCACTCAATTTGTCCTCTTTGCTTGAAAGAAATATTATCTGCATCTGAGTTTCTAATTGCCTATACCACAGAGCAATTTCTGCCTAAGAAACTTTATATTAAGAAGATTAATAAACAATGGGCAAAGAACAATGGACAATAGAGAGTAATTACTCATTCCAATTGCATACATTTATGGACAAACTCTGAGTTCTATTCATATTTAGGAATAATGGAGTGTCTTAAGTTGCAGACATCTGTACATGACAAGGAAAGAATAGAGATCCTACAATTACAAAAATTAAGCTTGTTAAGTTCTGATTGTTAAGCATTCTGATTGTTTTATTTCTGGTTAATGGACCTTAATGATTAAAATGCTTCTATATTAAATATATTTTAAATACTTAAATATATATTTAAACCAATAAAATGTATTTTGTATTTAATGACTAAGGACATTATTTAAATAATTTTATTTTTCCCAAACCTGCTTGCTCTCTTCCCAGTATTTTTACAAAAACAAGGTGCATTTTTTTTAAAAGGTTTTATTACACAGACACACATAACATTATGTGTCTTAAATAATAGATGTCAGGTTTGATAGTCTGCAAGCCAAGATTTATTCCTACTGTTGATTTTCTAGGGTTTTTTATGATTATTATTTTATCTTTTATACTTTTATCTCATACTGATAGCACAAACCATGGAAAGATGCTGTCACTTCAGTGTAAGATCATCTGGGTGTTGGATACCTATTTGTAAATAAAAGTTTCATAATCCTCTCCCCTAACAACATAATTAGCTTTACCTTAAAACCTTTCTGATAATTGGCCTCAAACCACTAATCTTAATTTCTTGTTTGTATTTTGTATGAGAGCTAAAGAATATATCACAAAACACTCAGTGAAAATAGGCTTTTACACATCTAAAACAAATCTAAGTTTTTTGCAGAGGTGCCTCCATGGTACTTTTTTTCTAATTATACCTAAGAGGTAAGTTGAGTAGAACCACTTTCTTACACCTGATAGCAACTTTTTCTCTTAACTCAAAATAAACACAAGTGGATTTGCCACTGATTATCTAGACTTTCTTTCCAGGTGAAATCCCGTCTCTCTTCTGGTAAAGAGATCTTGCTAAAGTGAAAATGTGGGACCACAATCGCCACCATCTCAGAGACCCATGCCTTGGCACAAATGGCTCAGAATAGGGACCCTTATTTTTCCTAGCATCCAACAGGTTCATGACCATCTAGTGAGAGGATTACTTCAGATACATGTCTCAGGTCTGCCCTTCAATTTCTTTCAATAAAAAGCAGCATGGCTGAATTTCAATAAAAGATTGCCGGTGTTTACCAGGATTTTACCCTCACTCTGGCACTCAGGTATGGAACAAGCATTCAGATTTAACTAAGTTTATCTACTGTGCTTAATCTTTTGCATGTATAGAAGGTTGCCATATTTTTCTTAATTATGGCCTACTTTTGATAATTTGATGAAGTTTCTTCAAGCTATCTGCAACTTGATACACCTATTGATCCTTTACCAGTAATATGCAATAATAATTTTAGCACCCTTCTCAATATTTAGCAGTTGTCCCTCTTCATTCAGCAGAATCCTCCTCTGCAATCCTGTGTTTGCAGGACAGCAGCAAGACATCTTTAGAAGTGTGTAGATGAACACCCAACCCTGCAGGACCTCAGCTCTTTTGAGATGTAAGAAGAAAAATGAAAAGGAGAAAAATGTAGTAATTTGTAATTATGAAAACTGGCACCTTCTACACAAGCTTTTCAGACCTGGAATACACATTTTCCTCAGCACAAATGTGTGGTGGACAAAAAGTGACTTTGCCATCACTAGAGAGTGATTTTTTTTTTTTTTTTAATGCTGAATACTTTCTATCATCAATCTTCTGATTTTTCTAAATAAAACAGGTTTCCCATTGAACTACCCACACTGCCATCTAGTGCAAGAAGCTGGGTTGTCTGGTTTGTTTTTTAAAGATGGAACTGCTAGGTTTAAGGGAGTGGATTCTCAGCGTGTTTCTCCCATACAAAGCAACAAAAAGAGAAAAGAATTCTAAAACACTTCTCCTTTGTTTTCAATGGCCAACAAAAATTATTTTCTACTTTCATAACTGCAGAACATAATAGCCAAAGGTGTGTGATAAGCATTGTGAAAAAAGACTTGTTCACAGACAGAAACGAGGTATTAAATCAGGTATTGGGAACAGAAGAGGTTTTTCTGTTCCCTTTTTAATAAGCACATCAATTATACAGAAACCAACCAGGGTGTGTCTGGGAACCTAACGAAATGCATCCAGCAACTGTCAGCCCACGGGTAAAACACACAGCCTCACCCCGAGAGGATGGCAGATGTTACAACAGAATTATTATTTGCGTGTTACACTAATCATTACATCTGAAGCCAAAGCTCTGCTGGCTGTCAGAGCTGTCAAAAGAGAACTGCACAAGACAAGGGTTACACAGCTCTGTGCTTCCTGCAGTGGCCTGTGGACCACTGCTGCCGAGGGCACAGAGGGACAGGAATGAGCAGGTTAAGGCAGTGAGTTGCACCCTGGGTCAATTTCTGCCCATTTCTGCCCTCATTCTTGCCTGCTGGGAGCAAGGCAGGGGTGTGGGGACACAGCTCTGGTCACTTGGTGCTCTACACCCTGCCAGAGATGAGATGTGAGGGATCCACACCTGCTACTTAGCCACCCTTCTGGTCAGCAAGATGGGTAAGGAAATCATATTACCCACCAGGCATTGAGTCTGGCTGTTTCGGGCATTGCTGCCAAAAAAGATGCCTAATTGTTAAGTATGGCTTGGTTCCTAACCAAGGAGTTTAGCTCCCTCTTTGATATTAAGTGTGGAGGCCTTCCTCTGTCCACAGGGGGAAGAGATGGAGCTCCTCCCAAGTGCTGGGGTCAAAACTTAGTGGATGCTCCAAGCTGTCCTCTGCAGGAGCCTGCCTGCTTCCTCCACCAACTCAAAGTTGATGAGTAAAATGATGAAACCTGCATCTTGGATGATATGCCCAATTTACATGACATTTATAACTGCATTTCACTTGGGGGAAAGTGATGCCTTTGCAGGACCCTGAATGCATCTAGTTTTTAGCATTTTGAGTTTTTCTGTATGACAGGAATGTTTGTGCACAAATTAATGCCCTCTTCTGTACAGCATCAGAAAAAAGCCTACTTGTAATGGTGAAAAAAGCCCCTTAGATCAGCAGCCTGATCACTTTCAATTTTCACCATGCACTGAATTACTCACAAAAAAACTACACTAGAAGATCTGGTGTCTCAATAAGCCTCCCCACCGGTGGCTCTCAAGCAGGACAGTAACACAGTTACATTGCCCAGTAACCCTGTGAGATCAGACAGCTTTTCCTGCTATGAAAGAATGACTCTCCTTAGAGCAAGCCTTCTGCACGGGTTTACTTCCCACCTTAGGACTGAAGATGTTGACAGCAATGACCCAGTGACACCCACTCTCTCAACAGCATCCCAGAAAACAATGGGAACTTATTTCTTTATAACAAGATTGAAATAAGTCCCACCAGTTTACTAAAATCTTACACATGTGGAGTCCAAGGCTTCTTAAAAGAACAAATTCTTTGCTCACTTACTGGCACAGTCTGAAGGAGACTTTACTATTAGCAGATATTAGAGGGCTTCTATGTTGTCCCTTAAAAATCATTGGAGAGGATCCTATGGAGCATGTAAGCATTTGTAGACCATGGAAATCAGCTGCTTTCTGTTTCACTTGCACTGCTAAACAGCTCAGAGAGGTAAGATCAGCAGCCAGTGGACATGCCCCAGTCTGGCACCTTTCTTTCAAGTGGAATTACAAAGCTTTTTTTGCTCGGTAATAGGGCAGAGTCTGCTCCCAGGGGTGTGGATTGCACTGCAGAGAAAAGTAAACTAGTCCATGGCACAGACAGCTGCCTGGTAAATCCTGTCACCTTTGTGACCAAAAGACTACACCTTGCTGTAGACAAGGCACCAGTCACTTCTATCTACCCTTCTGCTGTCCTTCAGCAACACAAAAGCTTTGTCTAAAACTGTATAGATCACCTACAGCTGAGCCTTTATCCAAAAATGAAAAACCAACCCTCACCTCTGTGTACTTAGCAGAAAGTATCTTAATGACCCAAAGTCACCATGGAAAGTGAGTAGTGGCTGTCCTGAAGGCAGGCACCACTAGTTGTGCCAGCTGCAGGGGCCATGGTGTTATCTGTTACAGTCTCTCTCTAAGTCACAGTGGTCAGCTGGTACCGTGAATTTAGGAGACTTTACCTGCATCTCTACTCCACAGTGCCTGGGTCCAGCCCAGCCACAGCCCATCAATGGCCACCAGGTCACAACCCAGAGGGACAGTACTCAAGTCACTTAGTACCAAGCAGACTCCTCAGTGACATTTTACCCTGTAAACAAGTCCTGCTAAAAAACTGATCAGTCATAAAGCTGGTGGGAAGGGAAACAGTCTTGGTTTGGGAGGGAGGAGGATTTGGCAACTCCTTGGCCAGCTCACAAGATTGGCAACTCAGGTCTCACCAGCTGCAGGCAGAGCTGATGAGTGGTGATGCTGCTGATGATACAGCAATTAAGAAACCAAACCTGAGCTGCACGGAAGGAGAGCAATTTCACTGTCAGAGTTTCCTCCTCTTTCACACTAAAACAATGGCTACCAAATGCGATCAAAAAACAAGCAAGTCTGTTAAATATGTAAAATCCCTAATCTCTGCTATTGTATGCATAAGCAGAACAGAATCTCCTTGATTCCTGCCCTCTCCTCCTTATTTAGTGCTAGAAATACTCAGAATACTTCCAAATGGAAGACAAAAGAAATATATGTAGAAGTTACACAATCATATTTTTACAACTTAGCAAGAAGACAGACAGCAGCAAGGCAAACTAAGTATTTTTCCTAGTTTTGAACCATCAAAACAAGATTGGGCAGTAAGGAGAAATAAGTGTTCATTACCAATATACTCCCCTACACCACATTTTCAGTATTCTCTAATTTGCACGCCATTAATTTTTTTTTAAATTGTGATTTGAGATACAAAGATGCTACATGCCACTGCAGGGAGAAAATTTGTGCGGCCAAAGCTCAACTGGAGTTGAAGCTGGGCAGTACTCTGGGGGACAAAGTTTTTTAAAATACATTAATAACAAAAGATAGTGCAGAAGTAACATTGGCCTGTTACAGTATGAAGATGCTCACAGAGATATGAACTTCTGCAGGATCTGCTGCTCCAGATGGATCCATGTAAATCTATGGAGACTAATGGGATTCATCTGAAAGTACTTAAAGAGATGGTTGATGTCAAACTACAAGGCCTCTCTCAATGATTTTTAAATGGTTTCGGTAATCTGGAAAGGTCCCAATTGACTAGAAGCTACTAACATTGTTTCCCAGAAGAGCCAGAAGGATGAGCCTGGAAACTACAGGCCTGGCAGTCTTACTTCAGTGACTGGCAAAATTTTGGAAATTACTCTGTGAGGTATTGAAAAACACCTGAAGAACAACAGAACAGCCAAAACATGTTCATGAGGGAAAAATCCTGCTTGTCAAACTTCATTTTATCTACGCAGTTGGTCAAGGGAAGATGAGTGATGTAATACCCTTGGACTTCAGTAAAGTTTTTGATACTCCCTCTCTTACAGGATCCTTCTGGATATGTAACGTGATGGGTGATCAGCTGGATGAGTGACCACAAAGGGTTACAGTGGATGGGGGAACATCAAGCTGGGGACCTGTCAGCACCTTCATAAATTAATTGGGTACAGAACTCAAGGGATACTAAGCAGGTTTGCTGGCAATGCTAAATTGGGAAGAGCTGTGGAAGACAGAGAGGCCTGGCAGAGAGACCTAGGCAAATTGTGGGACTGGGCAATCACCAACCATGCAAAGTTCATAATGAAGACAAGTGCCACATCCAGCACCTGGGACAGGGCAAGCCTGGATGTACAAACAGACAAGGATACAAAAGGCTGGGAGAGCAGCCCCTTGGAAACACACCATTGAGTCCTGGTTGATGGCAAGGTGAACTCGACTCAGCAGTGCCATGGCAGCCAGGAGGGCCAGCCTGTCCTGGGGTGCATCAGGCACAGCACCACCAGCCAGGCAAGGGAGGGATTGTCCTGCTCTGCTCTTCACTGCAGCAGCCTCAACTCCAGTGCTGGGGGCAGTTTTGGGTGCCACAATAGCCTAATCTAATGCTACAGCCTGTCCCAAGGAGGGCCATGAGGATGGTGAAGGATCTGGAGGGGAAGCTGTATGAGGAGCAACTGAGGTCACCTGGCTGTTCAGCCTGGAGGAGACTGAGGGGAGACCTCATTGCAGTCAAGCTCTGTGTGAGGGAAGAGCAGGGGCAGGCACTGATCTCTTCTCTGTGGTGACTGTGACAGGACCCAAGGGAATGGCCTGAAGCTGTGTCAGGGGAAGTTTAGGTGGGATGTTAGATACAAGGTTCTTCACCCAGAGGGTGGTTGGGCACTGGAAGAGGCTCCCCAGGGAAGTGGTCACAGCACCAGTCTGTGGACAGAGTCCAGGAGGCCTTCGGACAATACTCTCAGGCCACCACTCACATGGTGTGATTATTGGGGTGTCCTGTGCAGGGCCAGGAGTTGGACTCTATGATCCTTGCGGATCCCTTCCAACTCAGGATATTCTGTAAATTTTAACTGATGGGAGAGAAAATTTAAAAATTCTATTAATAAAAAGACATTAAATATGCGGTTTAAAAACTATGAACAGACACAGGAAGCACAGGTTTCCCAAGTCTGCAAAAACTAGAGGATGTCTGGCAGGATAAAAAGAAAAAATAAAAATGAGGTGCATTCACACAACCCAAGCAGTTCATCAAACTCCTTGCCACAGGACATTATTGACTGAGCTAGCAGTCACCCATATTTAAAAACACCAGATCAAAGAAAAATACAATGCATTTGTCCACTAAAGGCTATTGAAACAAACAAGTGGCTTCTTGTAGCTTAAGAAAGTGCTGGATCACAAATTGCTAGAGATTAGTGGTATTTTCTGGGAATGCACTATGTGACTACCCTGTTCTCGTGTTATGCTCCCTGGGGACTTTCCTCAGGTCACTGCCAGGGACCAGACTGAACCTTGTTGACCTTGACCTGATCCAGTAGAGCTACACCTATACAAACGAAACAGAAAAAAGGGACAGAGAGAAAGTGCCACTTCAGATAATTTCTCCCACTAGTGACAACCTTAACAGAAGTGGTTTGACGTGACTGTGTAATTTTGGAGTATTCAACCTCATCCTTTTATGGACACATGCATGCTAAACTCCACAACTCCACAAAGAGCCTAAGGATAATGTAGCATACCTGCGCTTCTCTGAAGGTTTTCCAGATAGCTGGCTTCCTGGTTTCCTGGTTTCCTTTTTTTTTTTAAAATCAACACTTAGCATTTCTAAACAATTTGGAACAACATTTAAAAGAAGGCACAAGCTCTGCATCCCATCATGCCAAAACTTATCCATAATTGCTAACTAAATTTCAAAGGCATGGAAATATTTTACTAGCTGTCCATCAGGTTGTGCAAGTGTCCACAGACAGACCTTGTTTGTGGGGGCATTGTTCATCTACCAATAAAGCATTTTGCTAAGGTATGCCTAACTAAACTACACATTTGAGAGAAACCTGGCAAATCTGCAGTTTATCAGAGACTAGGAAATAAAGGATCTTTTTACTCCCACTGCAAGTTGTGCTGAAAATTTGTTTTTCTGAGATGGAGAGGAAAATCTGCGCACCTTTCTAATTATAATGATTTATTTATATACATACTATGTTATGAAAAGCAGTGTTTGCAAAGGAGGCCATCCTGTTGAACAGAGAGAGAACATCCTTCAGGGCATACTCATGCAGATTTACACTGATATTACGTGATAGCTGAGTCCTAAAGCAGCCTGGCTCTTGAGAAAAACAGAGGTGCCTGCTGCCAAACTGCTGAGGCTGCTCACCCTCCTCACGACTGTTACACAGACTCCTGGGAACTTCTGAAGGTTGCTTTGTTCATTCTTGGCTTTTCCTCACCCTAAGTTTTATATCTTGATGATTATTTCATGCAGCACCTTCTTCTCTGCTGAGCTACCTACTGCATGGCACCAGGATTTTCAGCAAGGGAAGGGCAGAGCCCTTAAGGAGAGCCAAGCCTCTGGAGCATTTTTTCTGCCCAGAATATGCTAACACTTAAAAAGTAAAGCCTTTAACATATTTTTTATAACTGTTCACACAGGTTTACCATGAACATGCATGAATCCCAAACTGCATCACCATCTGCAGGCAGAGGGGCAGCAGACTTGCATGCACAGAGTGCATGGTTCTCACTTACGCATCAGTTGCGTCCTCATCACAAATGCCATGGATGAATCTCTCACAAATGCCATAGATGAATCTCTGGGTTTCAGTAGCTGCACTCACTGTACAGATCTATGAATTCCCTCTGTGCTCACCTTTCTGCCCAGCTCACACCTTGTGGTTTGTATACTAGGAGACAAGAAGGCTAGCAGGAGACTGATTAATGAGTCATCCAAACACTTAGACTAATTCTCTTGTATATGATATTAAAGCCAGTGCAGAACGGTTTGTATAGTAGTAACACTGTGCAATATTAACACTTTTTTTTTTTAACAATCCATTGCAGACTGGATTAAGAACAATCCTATTTTTTCACAGTGGTCAAAACTGTCATTCCTGTAAGGCATCTGACAGCTAATAGATCATTACATATACAGTATCTTCCTGGGGGGTTCTAAAGACTCATTCAGCACATTTTAGAAAGACTGACCAAGGACACTGCATCCTATAGAACAGACACAGCGCGAAAGAGACAGAAGGAAGAGTGTGGATCATCCTGGGTGCTGGGTGGGTAACATCACGTAGAGATGGTGCTGCTGAGTGTAACAGCATAAGCAATGCCCCACTGCAACTAGAGAAGACTAGCTGGCCTGTGGAGAGAGCAGGTACTACTGCATTCAGAGAGACACTGTGGTAAAAACTCTTGTCAGGCTTCCAGACTTGTTCTGCAGGCAAGCACAGAGGGGACTCCAGGCTGACACTCCATGCCAAGGGCCCCCCAGGGAATGGCTGGGCACTCACTGCAGGCATGCCTTTGTCAGAGCAGGAAGGCACCAGGAGTCAGGAGAGGTACTGAAGCACTGTGATGGTGCCAGAGAGGGCTTTGCTGACTCCTGGGATGGTGTCCAGGCTGCTTGGGTGCTTCTGGACTGAGGGCAAATCCTACAGCCTACCTCTGAGCTCCTTCCAGCTTAAGGCTGTAAAGTCTCAGTGGCCCGTAAGTAATGCCATGGACCACCTTCTCCCCTCTTCCCCCTAGCAAGAACATTTTTGGCAGCATTGACGTGGATGACTTAGAATCCCCTGGGAACTGTCTCACCATATATCACCGCCTTTAATGCCTTCATTGTGAAGTGCACCATGCGTCTGAAACCTTAAAGCCAAGTTTCAAAACTTGTGATTATTTTGGAAGCAAGTTGTGCTTTTATGCATAAATACCAGGAGACAATAGAAAGACTGACAGAATTAATCAAGAAGCCAATATTCACACATGGAGACAGTGCTTAAATGCAACTTTTAACCTTCTCATTACTCAAAACTCGGACATGCAAATACATATGCAAAAACCTAATACAAGAAAAAAATCCCAGCAAACCTACACGGAGATTTCTCTCATATCTATTGTTGCTGTCATCTAAAACCTGCAACAGCACTGCCAAAATACTTCTCTTTATTAAGGACAGAGTCTGTAGAAAACACAGAAAAACCAGGAGTTTCAATCACCTAAGCACATAAGAGCTGCCAAACTGTCTTTCCTGTTTAGACAGTTTAGACTAATTTTCCCATAATCCATGTGTGCCTAAAGTCTTTGGTTTCCTTCCTACGTTACATGCATCTGGTGACAGGCTTGTAATGGAGATTTATGAAAATGCTTTCATGCATGAAGTACTGCACTGCTGGGATTAACACAAAATTCTCTTAACAAAACAACATTCCACCAGTGGAACAGTTGTTGATTGCAATGACTGAAGCTGTACAGCAAACTCTTACCATACTTCAAATAAGGACAGCATACCCAAGCAGTCTTTCAGAAATCAAACTATTTTGACTGTGCTCCCTAGAATACCCTTGATGTGTGTACTGTCACAGAAAACACATGGGGAATTGTGCATACCAGATCTGATATAAACTGTGTATGACGGCTGAAAAAAACCCTCACCAGTTAAATTTATCTGCATACTGTCTCTTGGTAAGGCACCAAATTCCACAATAAATAACATTATTCCTCGTAGCTTGTCTGTACTTTGCCACTGATATGTGATTCTTAGTACCCAGTTTTTTCTAAATCTTATCTCCTCCCTTACAGAAACCCTAGCCAGCAGCCCTACTTTCCTGCAGAAAGCTATTTGATACAAGTAGACCAAAAGGAAAAACGGGCCCCATTTCCTCTCCTTCACAAAGTGAGGCTGTGCCCTGGCATGTGAATTGCCAGGAAAACTACCACCTCTGGACTAGGCAGAGAGCAGAGCAGGCATCCGTAATTCCGGATCCTGCACACATCTCAGTGGCTCTCACTGGCTGAGGAAAGGAGAAATCTTTCCAGCCCTGCCACTCTGCCTGAAGCTGGTGGCCCCTGGGTGCCCTTCTACAAGTCAATCAGGCAGATGAACAGTGAGATCTCCCACTTCCTCTGCCTTTTGCCTGCTCTTTAAGATGACAGCAAGGAACCAACAGGAAATTTGTGCCCCACCTCCCTCTACTGTCCCCCCCTTCAAAAGTTTGTTTGTCCTGCTTGCAATTCAGGGTCAAGGCAAGTCAATGCTTCCAAGGCTTCTCCCTGGACTTGCACAGATACCCAAACTGTGGAGGCGTCTGTAAGAGAAAGAAGAAAAAGGCTGTGGTTGTGCTGTATTGCTGCAGCCCCAGGAAGCAGAGGCTGTCACATACAGCCATTATCTCACTTGCCTTCTCTCACAAATCTCCAGAGCAGCACCTGTGGCAGGACCCACAGTGCTGTGACAGGCAGTTTCAGCAGGGTCCCCTTTGCATAGAGGACAGCATCTAAAGATCAGAACAGCCATCAGGCACAAACTATGTAACTGTCCCTGTGGTAATTCCAACATGTTTGAACTGCAGTTATGATTTTTCAGGATTAATTGCCCAAAGAATGAAATGGGACAGATTAGTCCACTCGTTGTTCCAGCATGTTCACACATTCAAAGGCATGAGTATCTCCTGCTACCTCATTTTTATACCAGATTTTAAGAACAAACAAGAAAGTAGCAGCAGAATTTTGCAGCAGGGAGGGAGTCAAATAGAGCTTTTGTAACCTTTTCAGTTTCTAATGAAAAGGACATTTTTCATAATGAAACAGCATAATCATTTTGACTTGTAACAGACAATAATGCTACCTCCATCTTCTCTCACTTGTGGAGCCTGCAAAGAGAGAACATTTTACAACAGAAGTAAGCTGAGACAGGACAGTCTTTAAAGCTCTTCAGGATACTTTTGAGAAGGTCTGAATTTATGGCTCTTGATTTGTTCTAACTGCCTGACAGGACATAAACACAGCTAATGCCTTTTAAAATTAGCCTGCATATCGTTGAAAATGTATTTTCCAAACCCGAGAGCCACCTAATGGACACTGTCTGCCACACCTGCCCTAAGAACAATTCCAGGCATCGAAATCATCTTTACAGGATAGCACTCTGCTCCTACAGAGCTGTTACTGGGTCCATGACTTTGGGAACTGTTACACTTCAAATTCTCCTGAATTCCACAACAATGTACCATTTTGAAAAACAGACTCACACAGATTAAGTGACAAAACACTAATTGTTTCCTGCAAAGAAGTTGATTTTCTTCCTAAACATGCATGGTTTTATATGCAGTGTGTTAGAGATTCAAGAAGAATATCTCTTCCCCAAAAGAAGAGGGAAAGCAATCAGATTATGGATATATTCATGGCTACCAGTACCTCAGCTAGAGATGCCAGAAAAGTCTCTGCAGGTATTCTAACTTTTCCTAATCACACAGGAGGAAATAAGATCACAGTTGCCCAAGATTACCAGCAGTCTGAAAAATAATAGCTTTTATTGGTTACAGTAAATGAACAAGAGAATGTACCCATGATCTTTGAAGGTCTTTTGTCTAAGAGATTATTTTTATGGACTGAAGCATTAACTGATACTGTCTCCTGAAATGAAACTGACTAATTTTACATTTCATTCTTAATTGCTTAAGAATCAAATGGACTTTTGCACACTGAAACTCAGCATTCAACGAATGAACCCAGCATTTCCCTGAATTCCTCTGTGTGAAGAAGAAAAAAACCCGAACAGTGGACATAAAACAGAAAACAATTAAGGTAAATTACCACTGTCATGCTGTTCTGTCCTATTCATTACCCAGGTTCTCCCTGCAAGCCTTACTCAATTGATTCATTACACTAACACGGTAGAAATCTTTGCTTTGTCAGGTTAGTTTTCTGAGCAGCATGCTGAATTAGCATTGCTTACTTTCCAAACTGTACATTTATCTTGCTCTCCCTTTCTTTCCAGGGCAGAACTGTCCTACCTTGACACAAACTAGGAAACCTTTCCAGCTAAAGAATCTGCAGGAGGACAGTCTGCAGAACTCACACATATACCTTCTTTTTCTATTTTCCCTAAAGAAGGATCTTTTCCTAGTATTCCTGTCTTCCTGTGACATCTGTCCAGCCCAATTTGTGCCTTCCAAAACTGCAGTGCAATACAAACATGTACTTCCTGCACTCAATAAGAGTGTTACCACCTACTCAGTCCAAAAATATGACTCTAAAATATACACTAAATATTTGCAGGGGAAAGCAAGGCCA
Source organism: Petroica traversi (assembly GCA_025920805.1). Classification (NCBI taxonomy): domain Eukaryota; kingdom Metazoa; phylum Chordata; class Aves; order Passeriformes; family Petroicidae; genus Petroica; species Petroica traversi. Next base: position 2,608,743 of record JAHLSL010013598.1, on the reverse strand, counting down.
CTCTGGTTTTCAAGTCCAGTGCTAAAGAAAGGTGTGTTTTATAACCTCAGTAACTACCAGGTTGTCAGTAGAGTGGTATATACAACTGCTAGGTCTCACTGATAAGCTCAAGAATACAAACAGCCTTTCAAGACCTGTGATCACTGACCATCTGCTGAGGTACTGCCACCTGAGGTCACCCACCCCCCTACTCACCGAAAAGCTCACTACCAAGGCTGACCTCTGAGATCAGTGCTGCCCTATCTCTGCAGCACACAGGGCTGGGGAAGCTCAGTAAACCTCGGCATGACGATGTGGAGGGACAACTCCACACATTAACAATTCCAGAAAAAATCTACTAAATGCCAGAAGATTGCTTAAAATCTGCACCTCGTCCTTCCTGAACATGTTTTGTGGTACGGTGTATTAAGAGGGAGAGAAAATTAATACAGCTCTTTAAGTCACAGTTCCCTTGACTTATTTAATCCACTTTACACCAGTGCTTCTCAACGGGAACACTGGCAGAATAACATGCTGCAGCAATATTAATTATAAAATAAAACTGTTAAATCAAAATGCTATTCCAAAGCACTCAGAGAAAACACAAGGAAGACAGATTATAGAATACGCAGGGAAAACAGAAGAAAAAGACTATAGAAGACAAAAAATTCTTTTATTTTCCCTTTTCTCTCATGATGAGGGAGGATGCATCTGCAGCAAAACAACAAATAAAATATTCTGCAAAGTTCTTGTGTTCTTACTGAAGCTTGTTTTACTTTTCCAGTTATTCATTCTTCTCATGCCACCATTGTATTTATTGAGGTTTACAAACAAAAACAGCTGTAGGCTGTACAGATTAACTGAATATCAACACATTTCCAACTATAAACTAGTTTTAACCACATAATTACTAAACAGAAACTCTCATAACTTACATTTGGGTTTTACAAACTAGTGACGAACTGAACACCTTTCATACTTTTAAACATATCTTTTCTTTTTTTCTATTCTTCCCTGCACAGAAGAGAGACAGCTGTCCCCTGTTTGAGGAGGAGTCTTAGTCACTGCTGAAAACTCATACAATGGACAGCATCACCTCTGTTTTGATATACTTTACTTTTTTTTTAAATAAAAAACTTACAATGTGCTTCATCTATTTCAATCTATTTCTCCAGGTTTGTCTGAAAATTGTTCCAATGAGTAAAAGGCAGGGGAAAACATCAGGAAATGAATCTTTATCAGAAATAAGAAGGAATTATAGAAGTCATGTCCAAGATACATAATGATACTGTACCTCTGAGAACTACTTCTGACTTTGGTTTTTCAGCATTAAAAAAATAGTAGAATGGGAGATAAGCATGTGATAGGAAAGATGTGTGCTAATGTCTTTACAAACAATTTGATGGGTGAGAGTCTTCAGGAGGAATGGATGGCAGTATCTTTGAAATCTTAATGTCTCTCTCAACCTCAAATTTCAAGTTTGTTAAAAAACCGAGGCAATTTGACTCCTGAACTTCAGGGTAATACACAAATGGGTCCACACAAAGTACATTCCTTGAACTTCTGAACTTTAAAGGAAAATGACAGGTTCAAGGGGGAATATGTGGTAGGCAGTTCAGGAAGGCTGTTATCTTCCTAGTATCTCAGCCAATAGGTAAAGGAAGAGGCCAGGAGTTTAGGATAAAAGGAGTCTGCACCCTCTAAAACCTCAAGAGAAACCCCACATGGTGATGCCCCTGTGGACTCTCTCCCTTTATTCAAAAAAGTTGCAGACTCCTGTCTCATTCATGGGCCCTGGCTTTTTGTAGCACCATTTCCTGCACACATGAAATAGGTCATAACCTGGTAATTTGGAAGAATGGTAACTTTCAGATCCTCTAACCCTTTCTTCTTGGCCTCCTTACAGACTAGTTTTGAAGTATTTCTTGTGTTCAGTCTTCTATTTCAAGTAATGGAAATATCCTCAAGTTTCCCAGAAGACTGGGTTTCCACTACGATCCCTACGCCATTACAAGTGTTGCACTGCATCAGAAGACTTTACAAGTGGAACAGAATTTGGGCTTGTGGTCCTCATTTAAATCCTATTATCTCCTACACATGCTTCCTATCCCCCTTCTTCCAGACTCTCACATTGTTCCATTATGTGCTCCTGTCTGTGTTATTAATTTCTTCTGTAATAAGGGCACATGCATTTGGAGACCAAGACTCAGGGAAGATTTCTCTGGGTAACTGATGTGGTGAGCTCATATTTGACTTGAATCGTCTGTCCATCACTCTCAGACAGCCTTTGCACAAGTGCCCTACCCAAGAACAGAAGATTTTGTAGTACTGTGTTAGGCAACTCTTAATCACATGCACAAGAGGAAGCATGAAAGTCAACCTCTAAAGCTCTTTACAGCTGAAATAATTGCTTGCAAAACCTGGGATTAGAGCTTTAGTTGCTCAATGCATTAGCAACCTTGAAATTAAAAAACCCAAAAAAACAATTGCCCATCTCTAAAGCACGTGCAGAAGTCTTTACATACTTGAGTTACTTTAAATCAAAAAACACTTGTTTGAAAACACTGTAAAGGCAGGTTAGCACCACAGATAGTGCTGAGCTATCATGAGCTGAAGTTAATGACTCCTCTTATGGGGAGCAAATCCGATACAGAAGAGGTGGTCACAGCAGAGTGAATAATTTCTCTCTCAACTCCTTCAGACCAGTTCATTGCCAATGTACATCCCTAAGTTCTCCTGTGTTTATAAGGCACCTTTGCCCTCAAAATCCCTTGAACTTCTGAGCTGGTTTTTTCCTAGGTGTCAAAAAGAAAACCTATTTCCAATACAGTTAAAGCTATTACTCATTGACCACTGATGGATTATAAATTGTCTCAGATACCCAGCAAAAGACACAATGCCCTGGTAGCCTCCTTTCTTTTTAACATAAAAAGTGGGGGGTTTTGTACAAAATTCCCATTTTAAATACATTACTGATTCTTACTTCCATGCATTTTTAATTAGAAGAGAAGCCCAGCTAACCATCTTCAACTGTTATGCATTTAAACCTGTGATTGCTGGCTTAGTCTGCTCTCAGTCTAAAAAGGAATGTTAAGGGTACCTTAAAATGCACAGCCAAACATTAAATAAATATGGACACATAAAATAATGAGATGCATACTTCTGCTGTAAAGTTACATTAACCAAGCCAAACTTCTCCCTGAATAGAAATGCCTTCAATTACTGACTTTCAAAGGCAGTTACCCAGATTTTCTTTCTTAAAACATCATGAATATTTCTGAAATATGCTTTTTTTAATCATTATTTTTAAAGTAGAGGGAGCTAGAACTTGAAGCAGGATGAAGGGAGCCATTAACCTGAAGTGACAAACAAGTTTAGGATGGTAGCATTTCTCTCAAATGAGGGTTAACCTGGCAAAAAATACTTTCTTCTTTCCTACAATTTTTAATTTGGCCAGAACAAGCCATAATCCACACTTTACTGAGGAGAGACTTAAAATAAGATCTCTTGCTACTCTGTTGAAATTGGCACAGGAATTCTTTTACCCTTTGGGAATCATGGTCACATTCCAGCAAAAGGATGGAAAATACATTTTTCGCCAACCCTTTTTAAGTTATTCTGAAGTCTAAAAATTAGTTCAGAAAAAACAACAGTGCAACTAAGGGAATTAACTTAAAGGCTTTTGCTGAGTACTTCAACATAGTAACTATTAATCTTTATAAAAACTCAAGGACAAATTTTCCTTCTATACCCTAGGGACTGCCAGCTACATTCAGCTAAAATAACTCTGTGCCTGTGCCCAGATTTGTCTTGCATGTTGATGACACTGTTAGCATCTGAAACTTCACTTTAATCTTAGGGAAGCAACAATGTGCATCTTTACCTTGAACCCTTCTTTATCAGGGAAGATAATTTATAGTCACTGTTACACCTCTACTGAGGCCGCTGTGGAAGCAAGGCAACAAAAGATGTCAAAACATTCAAGGCCAAGGCAAAGAAAACAGAAAAAGCTGGAATAAAACCTGAAATCACTTGTGATTTCACTCCAAAGTAAACCACAGGCTTTTTAAAGTGATATGTACCTCAAAACTGCCTTGGGAAAAATTCCCTGGGTATAAGACACAGTGTACCTTTAAAATGGACTTTTTCAGCCTATTCTGCATCTTGAAACCTCACATGCCAGCACTGCCTTTGCTACAGGCACCCTACAGAAAGCTTTCAGGAATGGAATTTGTCTAGCACAAAGTAAATAAAATAACAGAAACAAAATTGCATTTTGATAGCGCAGTTTTCCAGGTGCACAAGAATATCCCAGATTAAACCAGAAGGAGGAAGGGTGAGGAATGAGGAACCTTGAAGAACAGCCGAGGATCATGGATCAAGACCTTATTTACTCAATTTTCCATTTCATAGCAAATTTCAGCACTAAGAAAACAGATCATGTTTCAGATACTTAAAACTTGCAGTGAGGCAACACATAACCACTCATTCAATTATTCTGTAATTAGCCAGAGGTACAATCAGCCTCCCAAACAACATAATTCAGTTTTTCCCTACCTAGCAATCCTTCTGCCATATCTAACAATGCTTTGTTTATACTGCATCCAGCTCAGATGTGTTTGCTTTGATGTATACTGGGAAAATCTGTGCTGCCATTCCCTAGCACCTCATTAAGTGCAGCACAAAAGGGAGGAGGAAATGGGGAACAGGCGGAAAACATGAGAACAACCTGCACCTCTGTGTTCTGTACACATAGCAGAGGAGTAGCATGCCTTGACCACCTCATTTCATGGGAACTGCATGAACATTACTCCCAGCCAAAGTGGTTGTTGGGAGAAGAAGGGTTAAAAAGTGCTCTGCATTTTGCAAAGGACTAACCTAGTTCACTAGGGAAAAATCATTAGTAAGAGTATTCCAGAAGGACAGGGTTACAGGCATTAGGCAAGGGCACAGCTCTACTTAAAGCACGTTTTGCAGAGAATTTTACAGCTGAAAGTTCTAGGCAAGTTCAGCAAGAATCAGTTTCTGCCAGTGCAGAGCCTCTCAGAGCAGCTAACTGCATTGTTGATACAGTAATCTGCCAGAATCAGAGGGTAATTCAGTGTACTCCCCATGTCTTTCAAATTAGAAGAGGCCAATACAGTATATCAACAAAAAGTAGAAAAGAGATTTGTCCACAATGATGTCTCTGTGAGTCCCAGAACAAGTGTGTCCTGCAGCCTGGCTGGCTGAGGAGATCAAAGCACAAGGCACCTGTGTTAGAACCAGCACAGGTTTTGTACTGCTAATCAAACCTGGAAGAGGCCTCTCAACTTTGTCCCACCCAAACAAGCATAATACATTTTTTTATTTTTGTACCAAGAGAAGGGTATGGCCATACTGCAACTTGTCAGAGACACAGCACTTGGTGTTACTCCTGGATGGGGATAGATGCAGCAACATGTTTTTCTCTACTGTACCATGCTTTTAAGAAGAAAATATTTTAGGCAATTCCTGTCAAAAATAATTGAAGGACCCCTCGCCCCCCCAATAAATTCCTATACTGGAAATAAAAACATTGAACATCTTCTTTCAATGCATTTGAAAAAGAATGGGAAATAGAACCTCAAAAGTAACAGGCTTTCAGATAACTTCTCTTCACCAGCCACCTCCCTCACTTCTCCCCTACCACTTTTTCATTTATACTGACTGCTAGGAAAAGTTTCTGGTTTCTCTTAGAAAAACTAAGCTTTTTATATTTACTTGTTTTTCAATCAACTACTTTCAGGTCCTTTTGCATGATGCCATTCCTACAACATTGGAGCTGTCCCTATATTTTGACTGTGGCCTGCAGAGATCAGTCATGTGAAGCTGATCTCTCACCATCTCACCCATCCCACCTTCCTCCACAATGGCCCTCCCAAGCGGCAAGAATTTTGGACAGCAGCAAGCAACACTCAGGTCACTTGCACAATACACTTCTAATCTAGGTAATGTTCCAAAAGTCACTCAACCTTCCTGGACCAAGGCATATTTTGTTGGTATGAAGAAAATAAATGTCAAATTGCATTAAAACTCTCTTGTGTTTGTCAGACTGACTGATTTCCAGACAACAAAAAAATCTGAATAACAGAATCAACGCACTGCCTGAAAAGAGTGTGCAGATGTAGAGGAGAATGCAACCCCATTGTACTTTGGAGTATTTTCTTATCTTGCAGTTTTTTATTACAGTAGTTGCTAACAGTGCTAGTGAAAGATGCTTGAAAGAACCAAGGATTTTCAAAACTGTATTTCACTACTGAAGTATACTTGTTTCCAAAAAAATTACACACACTCATACTCCCAAACTGTGTAAACAGAATTGTAACACGGCTGAAGCCTGCCCTTCACTAGAAAAACACAGCTGCACAGCTGCTCCAAACCCAAAATCACAGGCAAGTTAGTGTCCACTGTTGGTACTTTCTGTGGGATCAAACCAAATGTATCCTCTTCAAACAGCACAGAATTTTTAGGCGACCATGTAACATCTGATTTGTGTAAGTATTTAAACGATAGCAAAATCTGCCACTTTAACTTATCAAGTGAATTTCCACAGACCTATCAGATGTCCTATGGAAAAAAATCTCCTGTGCTCTCCCAGCTTTCTATGCAAGCCACAAAAATAATGACGTTGAATATCAAAATAACCTTCTTCAAAAGTTGAAGCTTTCATTTAAATATTCACAACCTCAAGACTGCTTTAAGATAAATTATTTTATATTAACAGTAGTCAGATCTACAAAGTCAATAAGAATTAATAAGTTTTGCATTTTAATCACTCACAGCCACTGTATTTGATTTACTCCACAATTTCCATCAGAAAATGAAAAAGTTTTGAAGAATGACTCATTCTCAATGTAAATCTCTAGCAAGCCTCTGTCAGTCATGTTAGTCTTTTTACCATTGGTTTTCCTGCCTTCTAACTGCAATGACACCACCAGTTTAATTACTTCATTATTTAATGACTTCTGACCTTAAAAGACTGCAAATACATGGAAAGTTAAACTAATACACAACAATTTCCCACGTAATAAAAGAAACCATTAGAAACATCAGTTTAACCCGTGAATTTCCTACCCTGACATTTTTACAAAGACAAAAAAAAAGTAAAAAATTATTGCTTATAAAGAAGTTTCAGTGCTGGTCATTTGTTGGGAAGACTAATCCCCTTGTAGTTTTGCTGGCAAGTTTGGGGTTTTTTTACTTATATATTTATTAATTGCCAGCTTTCAGCAGTTCATTGTGCTTTTGCTCAACTAAAGGGAAAGAAATGCTTAGTTTACAGCACAGCTTTATATGCAAATTATATTCAGTAGAGTCTCTACTCATCATAAGTGTCAACAGGAAAAAAGCATGGCAGATTTAAGGCTTGAGATTTTTTCATAAACTTTGAAGGAACACTGAAATTACAAAGCATACTGAACTCACCGTAAAGCATTTTCTCTAAGCATGTGCCAAATGAAGTATATTAAAGCATTTTTTCTTTTAAATGTACTGTGAGATTTTATGCTCCATTTTCTATTTCTAAATATTTCAGATAATTATCAAAGTCCTGTCTTCTACACAGAGTCAAACTCACTGTTTGCTTAGGTCCCTCGAACTTAAGTTAGTTTCTACTCTGTGCAAACATTTCCATGACATTTAGTAACACCGAAGACAAAGCAAGTTTTCAACCCTATACAAATCAAAATTCAGAAAACTCAGAGTTCAAAATGAAGATATATTTTACTACCAATAGGAGGGAAAAAAGTCTTAACAAATCAGTCAGTTGTTGCAGTAACAACATCAAATAAAGAAATTGTAGAGCTTATTCTACCCTTTATCAATAATGCATGGCTGCGCACAGACAATTTATAGCTGTTTTCCATCACTAGGTATTGTGCAGTACTAAATTAAGTCGACAAAATTCAAGGACAGTCCACCCACACAGCTACTGTGAGCCAGCCAGGCCACATTGAATAAACATTTTAAAGGCACAAAGTGAGTTTTATTAGCATGCTGAGACACAGTTCCTAGTGGACAAAGCATCTCCTTTGAAAAAGCAGAAGTACATTTAGCAGAAAGAAAGGTGAGTGACTATTTTGGCTTACATGTAGAGAACCAGCAAAAGGGGAAATAAGAAATATACAGGTTACAGCTCAAACCCCTGAACTCATTAAGATGAAAATATGAAACAAGAGGATTTACTTTTTATACTAGAAATTGATCGTCATTCTCAGAAAATCCTGAGAGTTGCCAAATTGGTGTCAGGTTCTGATGGCAAAAGAAATAAAACCCAAATATATTTTGGCACGATTTTTTTCACATTTAGGTTGTTCCAAAGATTGACTTTTTTTTTTAATCCTTTTACAAGTCATATAAACCAGGAAAGCACACAAGCCTTTCATCAATATAAAGAACTAGTTACTGAACTGAAATAGCAGCATGTATTGTGCTAGTAAAAAAAGTGAAGGGTGGGGTCCCTTCCACAGACCAAATTCACCAAAATAGGCATGGCACAAGCTGGTTGCTTTTGGTCAGTAGCACCTCTTCCAACCACAGTGATGCCAGCTCCTGAATACCTGAAATGCAAGAAAGCATCAGGGAATGGGGGCCCATGTGCTGGCCATCACCAGCAGCAGCTCAGCGTGCAGCACATCCAACCCTGCACATCCAACAGTTTCACCCCAACTCTGCTCCGGCAGTGACCAACACCCAGGTGGGGACTCCAGCTTGGTTTCAGACACAGAGCTGGGTTCAACCAGCCCCAAGACAGATGGCAGCACCACCAGGAGGTGGTTGCGGGTCACATTGCAGATTTCTTCTGCTCTTTCTTTCACAGTCAGGCTACACAGCTGGCTTCCCTCTAGGAAGGACTGGCAAGCACGGCGTGACATAGTGACAACCTTTTCATACCAGAGCACCAGGTGGGACTCTCCAGGTCTCTCTGGCAACTGGCCTAACAGGATGACATGGAAGAATCCATCTGTATGTGGGAAGTTGGAAGCTGTAACACAGCACGGCTGGGCAGTTTGATGGCCTTGTGGCATATTTAAGCACAACCACAAATAAGGGGGAAGGATTAAAGAACCAGAGCTTAAGCCACAACTGTTTTAAGTTAGTCAAGTGGAAATACCCGGTCAAATAAAAAAGTGACTGTATTTATTGTGCAGGTGTTGAAAGAAGAAAATGAACTCTTTTCAGTAGTATCTGGATTTGAGCAAAGCTTAACTTCACTTACATTTTCACTGATCTTCTCAAAAATCAGATCTCCCTGGCACATGAAAGTATGTATAACAGGGCCCTCTGAAGCCAACTAATCAGTGTTTAAAACTCCAATTTAACTGCTCCAGCAAGCACAGAAAACTCAGAAGGGGAAAGGCCAGATTTCAAGATAAGCAGAAATATAAAAAAACTACAGCTTAAGGATCAGCTAAGCAGGGCTACTGTTGAGCATTTGTATTTGATCCAGTCTGTATTGTAATCTGTCAGAAGTGTAAGATTTTCTTCATAAGGTTGGTTGTTTTGATTTTTTTTCCCTATTAAATAGGCTGAGTTTCTGTTGTCAAAAGCAGAAATGCTGTTTTGGGTCTGATGATATTGCAGTAAACCCTTTCTTTTTACTGAAAATCAAGGCTAAATCAAGGCTACAGGACACAGCTTTGAGAAACCCCAGGCAATACCAGTAAAGCAATCACGGTTTTATAAATAGAAATTAACTTTAATAAGTCAGTTGCTCATCTCACATTTCCAAAGTCTGTGATCCAATTATAAGTGTGGTACTTTAATGATCTGCACAGGGATCACATTCAGTGAAGCCCACAAATAGACAAAACGCTCTTGGGCCCTCTCCATGGAGTGCATCACACCAGTGAGATACCGGCTTTGTAACTCATAGGCAAAAAGCACTGAGGTGTTCACATCAGTATTTCAAGGTATCAGTCTCTATACAAATGCAAAGTGCCTTGAGCACAATGAAATGTTGTGTTACATGCCATCATTCCACACCCAGTTTTGAAACACTGTGTTTTGTGGAGAGAAACTAAGCCCACTTCTCCCAAGACTTGCTAAATTAGTAACCCTGCTGAGTGCACCGACATTTAATTGGTAGCACATCTCCATGCTGATAGCTGTTGCCAGTAATGCTTGCACTTCTCTGCTCTCCGAGACTGCCCAGCACCACTGACACACCAGGACAGCTCACAGTGCCACTCGGTGTGAAGACAAGCAAAGATACACATAAATGTGTGTATGTATGTAACCTGCAGGGTACCTAAATCCCTGAAAATTCATCCTGCTCCTCTCCATATCCACAGCCCTGTGACAGGAGATGACACCGCCCACTTCTCAGTGACTACCTGGTGCTCCTGTGCTTTCCCAGGCAATGAGCAATCATCCCTATTGTCAGCTCCCTGACAAATGATACAAGCTTGCTCTGTCCTTCCCAGCCTTTCTGCAATCATACTCTTCCTCTCTCTCTGCATGTGTTTCCTTACAGCACCCTCCCTCAACTCCCACCCACTGAACCCCACGGGACACGCAGGCTGCGACTGCACTTCATTACTGGCACCTGCTGCAGCAGATTGGCAGGTCTGGGGATCTACAAAAGCAACCTGAGAGCTCCTCTGGGCACATATGCACGCATTTCCTACACTTAGAAACTCATGCTTGGCTGAGGGTGCTCACTTCCACAGCCAGAACATGGCTGCACAGGAACTGGGATCAGCCTAGTCACAGCAGCACTCAGTTTCCTTATTTTGCCTTCTCTAAGAATTTCTTCTTCTGTATCAAGACACTTATTTGCCACCTGAAAAGATAAAATCCACCCTACAGATGCTTTTGCTTGTGAAAAGAATCATCCCCGGAAGAACAAGAGCCCAGGTACACCCAAGTGAAGAACAGCATCCTGCAAGGAGGAACAGACATCACTCTTTAAGCAAGAGTCCAGAGCCAATCCAAAATGTGCTGTGGGAAGCCTGCAGAGGAAGCGCACACAGGCTTCCCAGTCATGGCAGCTTGTCTACTGCAGAACCCTCTGCCCCCTTTCTGAACTCCTTGCACACAGTGAAGCTTGATAGAGTCAGTGGAGTCTGGGTGTTTCCAACCACACACACAAAGACCCTCCTACCCACCTAAACGGCAAGTTCATGGAGTAATGAAGAATGGCAGGAGATCTGCTTTTCCACACTTAACTGAGTGTCAAGATTTGGGGAAAAACAGCTGGTGCCCCCATGTCTTTGGAATCATCAGATTCAGGAGCCCTTTACATTCCCCAGAAGCTGGCAGCAATTCAAGTCCACATCTGTAAGCACCAGATTTACTCCAAACTCAAACGCCAAACAAGCTCTCCCCACTGCTTGTTTGCGCTCTGATTAAAGCTGCAAAAGCAGCACAAGACAAGCAATTAGCCATCCTAGGTAATCACAATTGTCAAGACACTAAATCCTTCCTCTTCAAAAAAGAATTTCAGTTTTAGGTGTGTCTTACCTTATCCAAGGCTGCAGCACATCGCAGTGCATGTAATGAGGTGGGCAGGCAGTGACACTCACCGAGTGTAAATAAAAACAGGATTCAGCTGCCAACTCAAACAGCAGCTGTCAAACCTGAGGCAACTCAGGAGTCAGTCACAAAGAGCCTTTACACAGCCTTTACTTATCTGTGTTTCCTTTCTTAGACATTTAATTTAGGCTATCCCTTTGGTGTGGCTCTTAATGTGACCTTTGCACAGAAAAAAAGAAAAAAAAAAATCTATACAGCCCTGTCCGGCTGGGGTACTTAAACCCAGTCCCTGGTCACCATAACAACTCTGCAGCAGTAATTGGCCATGCTGCTCACTGGGCACTGCATAAACATGGCACTGACTGACTCTGTCAGTTTGGTCTGTGGCTGGTCTGCTGAGAAAATGCAGCAGCACTACAGTCATGAGAGTGCAGCCATGAATCCAAGAGACATGTAGAAAACATGGGTAATTAATGAAAGATCGCAGCAGCAACTCTAGTCAAAGCAGAACTTTAATTTTTCCATCTACAGTCATGTTTAGCTTCATAGCCTTACTTCTCCTGATGGAGAACTCATCTCAGCCTGGCATTATATAGGGACTGAAGACAATTGCTACTAAATAATGCTAATGCATAGATAGAAGGACTAAGGCATGCTAATGGAAAGACATACAAGCACTTAAGAATGTAGCATTAGTGATTTAGGAAAATAAATTAAATTGTTTCTTCAAATTGCATGGATTCTGTCTTACTGAAATCAGTAAATTTACTTATAATCAACAAATTCTGATAGCTGGGTCCAAAACAAGACTTTAGGTTCATACAGTTTTGTGCTGATTTTGACTAGGGTAGAGTTCATTTTCCTCTCAGTAGCTGATAAAAAGCTATGCCTTAGATTTGTGCTGGTAACAGGATTGATAACACACGGACATTTAGTTACTGCTGAGTGCATGCAAAGTGTCAAGGCCTTTTTTGCTCCTCATACCACAGCACCAGCAAGGAGGCTGGGAGTGCTCAAGGAATTGAGAGGGAAAACAGCAGCACAGATGACCCCAGCTGACCAAAGGGATATTCCAGACTATATGGCATCGTGCTCAGCATATAAAGCTGAGGGAAGAGGGAACATTTGGAGTTTTTCTTCATTTGGAACATTTATCTCCTCAAGCCACCATAACGTGTGATGGGGCCCAGCTTTCTTGGGATGGCTGAACACCTCATGGAAGCAGTGAATTAATTCCTTGTTTTGCTTTGCTTCCGTGCAGGACTTTTGCTTTCCCTGTTAAACTGTCTTTGTCTCAATGCACAAGTTTTTCACTTTACTCTTCTGATTCTCTCCCCCATCCCATTGGTGGGGAGAGTAAGCAAGTGGCTAAACCACTTGTGGGACTAAACCTCAGAAGGCTGATTAGAAACCAAGAGGCAGGGCTAGGATAGTTTGTGGAACCACATCTGTCTTATTTCCTCTGCCCTGGCAAAATAAATCATATCTTACCTTAAAAGACTGTAACAGAAGTCCCAATCTCTACTTTCCTTTAAGCGTTTTTAAACATCAGAAATAATGCAGCAGATTCAGCTAATTCAATGTGTCAGCATTTGACAGCACATTCAGGAACCTGAGAGTCATCCTACAAGAAGAGAAATTAAAAGCACCAATTAGTCATTGCATATGTTGTACAATATATCTCGTGTTTAAAATTGCTGATGCCTGGTAGAGCCATGCTGCTGAACAACAAAAATTACCACAAAAATGAAAAGCTAAGTTATTTTTTTGTTTCCAAAGTGAAATGCTCAAGCACATTTTGGCTATAGCACCATGGGGAGAAAGCATGCATCTTGCAGTAGCCGTGTCACCCTGCCCTGCCTTCCCAATTTAAATCTTTGTTCAAACAACAGTCCATGTGAATGCACAGAAACAAAGCTCCAGGCATGTCAGGATACACCAGCCACACCAGTTACAGAAACACAGCAGTCAATGTTTGTGACCCAGACCAGTTTGAACTGGGAAGTGCATCAGGAGCCCATGTGAGCTAAGAATTAGCACTTTCTAAGTGAGGATCTTGATGTATGTGGAAGACACATGGAGGTACTTTATAAACTGTAAGAAAAGGAGAAACATTTGTGGATGGACTCGGCTCATTTCCCTGGCTAGGGTTTTCTCAGAATTTCATCTTGCAAGCACTCAACCCATACTGAGTAAAGACACTCCAACTGCAGCAGAGTTCATACCTGAACCACTATGGCACATAAGACAGCTCTCTTCCTCCATAGCAATTCAGCAAAGACATTCCACCACTAAGGTTTAGATACTTGTTCTTCAGCTCCAACCCATTTGGCATGTTTAGTCCCCCAGATGAGCAAACATCCCAAACATCCTCAGACACAACGACAGGGCTTCTTGCACTGAGATGTCCTTCCTGCCTCACAGCCACTCACAGGTACAGACCAAGTCAGCTGCACCCCGAGGCAGTGCAGATGTGTCACAGCTGCACCATGATGCCACCTTGGTGTCTGACAGCTACGGAGTGATGATGGTCCAGCAGAAAACCTTCTCTATATCTGACATGGCTACTCAAAAGAGTTTTAAAGGTTGTTTTCAGGTAAAAGGTACCTTTATCATCTAAGTTTTTAAGTACTTCCATTAAGCATTAGTATGAACATACAAAGTGAGCTCTGTCCCATTTTGTAAAACTATAGAGATAGGGGCTTAATGGAGTGCACGGAAATCATACCAGGTAACTATTACAGAGATTTTATTATAAATTAATAAAAATCTAGCACTGAAAGCATATCACAGGCCAATGTACCTACACAGACATATTCTAATCCTACACTGTTTTCTTAAAAAAATTTCATAAACTAAAATAAAAAATAGCACTTGAAAGGTAACTACAAGGGTCCATGTCTTTGGGAGGAGTGGAGGAGGAAACTAAGTTGGACACCTACGATTGTTAAAAAAACAGAAATCCAAAAGCCCCAAGCTTAGATGAGCTTTAAATTAGTATTTAGTGTTCTTAAGTTACTCCATGGAAATTGGCAGTCAATTTCTTCCCCCTCCTCTATCTAACACTTTCTCAGTACATTTGCTTTAGCTATTTATGTAAAATATGAACGTTTTATATAGCAAGTTACCTACTCATGATACCTTAAAAATGCCTGTCTTACAATGGGGGTATACTCTCAGCTGATTACAAACATCAGCATTTGCATAATAATAAAGATTGCCATGCATAAGGAAACTTGGGATTATAGGAAACAAATTATATTCTTGGAGCTCTGTATTCATAGATTATAGGAAGTACCACAATCATTGCTTTTTTCTACAACCTCCTGCACTACACGTCTGTATAAAGCAATACAGCAGGTTCCAGATGTTCAATCAATAGTTATACACCCTGGGCCACTGTTCAGGGACACAAAATCCCTGCTGCCATGTGTCCCTATACCATGGTGTCAAGACCATTCAGGTATTTCTCACAGGTTAATTTTTTTCCAACACATTTCACATTCTGCTCATTGTCCCGTAGCTAGCATAAGCTCCCTACCAGGTACTCTGTGTAATTCAGCTGAATATTTTATGCCCACACCTGCTCCAAGTCAGCCTGAAAACAGAGTAACTTGTGCAACAGCAAAGGCCAGAACCAGGACACAGTTTGAGCCCTAAGACAAACTAGTAACAACGTTGTGGGAATTGAGCCATTTTATCCAAGAGGACGGATCGAAAGTCAGAAATCCTTTGGAAGCTAAGATTTATCACATACCTGACTGTTTTCCCCACCAGTTTCACTTTTTACCCCAAACAAATCACAGCATGCATGTGTACAGAATCATCTGACTCCCACACATCTAAGCACAACCAAAACAAGAAACAGTACACTGTATACCTATTTTTTCCCTTAAGGGGAGAACAAACCACACCTAACAGGTATTAATAAAAACACCAAACATTAGAAAACATTATGTTACAGTGGGTATTTTAAAAAAATATATGTAACACTAAGCAAAATTTTAATCTGTACAAAATGGATGTATGTATCTCACACAAAAATGTAATTGTTCTTCTAAAGTGCCTCACAAACAGTAATCTCATTTCATTTCCAGCCAGAAAATCTACTCAGTGATTAGCATAACTAAGTGTTAAGCACAAGGAAAGAAAAGCAGAAATGAAAACAAACATGGTCAAACAGTTAGGCAGCATTATTGAATGTACAGCAGGAGTGCATTTACTGATAAAGTTGTGATTTTTTACATAAATTCGTAACATTTTAGATTTAAGCAAAACTTGTCATGTAACAGATATTCCGTGAAGTCCCAAAGACATGGTGCCAACAATTTTTAACAAAAGGTCCACATGTTTCACAGCACACACAGGCTGACAAGCTCCCTGCAGATGGGTTACACAGATGTATTCCATCTTCTCTCCTTTTCCATTCTAACACTGCTCGACACCTCCGCCCACATGCTCCTCCAACACACACACTTCCCTCCAGCAGACAGCAGCCTGATTCACTTATCTAAAGAGGAATTTATGCTGGCCTGAAAAAACACCAGCCCCCATGCAAGGACATGCCTGGATAGCTTACTGAGATATGCCTCGGATGTTGTGCCCAGCAAGCACTGCTAAGTCAGCTAGAGATGCCCTGTGTACCACCAGAGGGGTAGCCACAGTCTCGCTGTGAAGGAGAGACATTACTTTAAAATAAATTTGAATACAACATTTCCAGTGGTAAAGACACTATTTTTCCTGGTGAACATGTTCTACATTTTGGGACAGAAAGCCTCTAAGTAGTCAAAAGCACTATTCAGCCTTGGTACATTTCACTGACATAAGTTCTCATAATTACTAAAGGAAATAACTAAGGCTATGTCTGGGTGGCACAAAGCACCATGCTAATTACCCCTTCAGAGACACTAATCCGGGCAGGGCACCACAGTAACATGACTGCTCTGCCTCGGGAATCTCCCAGCGTTGATGTGCTGCCATTTGGATCCCCGCCTCCCACCCCAAGCAGCCTCTTTCACATGCAAAAGTCTCACACCAAAGATCAGCCCTCCATGGAGGGGTGTTTCCTCTCAAAAGCTGCGAGTTTCACTGAAATCTACGATCTTCAGCACACAATACTGAGCTGTACGCTGCACCTATTCTTAACAAACAGGAAAATAATCGACAAGCAATCACTGAGCATCCTCGGCTGCGAGGAGGAGGAATGCGAGAGGGAATACCTATAGACCGTCTCCTGGGCTCCAGAAGGAGAGGTTCAGGTCAGCATCTCAGAGGAGCTATGAGTTATGAGAATGGTGATTGTTTGACAATCAGCTGCGGCAATTCGCGCAACATTTTAACACACTCATTTAAAACAGATCAAGGAGAAACCTTCCAGCACCAGCGTAAATCTCAGTTTAGTAAGCTCCAAGTTGCAGGTAATGGAGTGGTTGTTAGCAGGATAGAAGTTAAATTGTTGCCAAAGCGACTTAACTTTCAACTTTCTGGAGATAAAACAAGTCCTGGGCTAAAGCCAGAACACTTTATCTACCTGATGCCACTTCTTGGTACCCAAACGCGTACTGCAAATGGACTTTTGACTTGTTAAAATACATACAGTAAGCAATAATGTACCCGGCAGTAGCTTGAAGCACCTGTCCCAATAGGAATTGGTTTTTGAACAACCAGAGAGCAATAGGGAACACCGGATACACAATACAACCTGCAGCAGAACACAGCCTCATACCTGTGCACAATAAAGAACAGAATGACAGAAGGGTCATTCCCTGTGGCACAAACAATCCAAAGTCCGGGAAGTGCTTTGCTGACATGCAGAATAATTTTGGATTCTGAAGAGCCCCTATCCAGTCTCCTCTTTCTCCTCCCTGCAAATACATATTTTAAAACGAGTGATTTCCGAGACAATCGTGTTCTCTTGGCCTCCCTCAAAAGACACAGTCCCGTGAATTCAGGATTTACTTAAGTGAGATGGCTCACGTTGCAGGTAAATGGGATACACCAGCTCAGCTAGAAGCTGGCGGGCAAGGCTGGCTTCTCACGTGTCAGCCAGTTTTGCACAGAGGTCACAGCACAAAGAAGGGCAGCTTCACCTTGGGTTTGTACCACAGTGTTCAGAAGTTGGTGACTGCTTTCAAACACGTAGGCTTTTTCTTGTGCAAAAGCACAGAGAGAACTGTCTAACAGAGTGCATTGCCTTGAGACAGGGAGAAATCACATCGACTAAACAGTATCAAGAGTCCTTGAGATTTTCATGGTCTCAGCAGAGAGGACAAATACACAAATAAGTCTGCCAGATGCAGCACAGATGAATAAAACACTATAAAAAGTATAATAATTCACTTATGAGAAATTAAATTGCATCTGATAAATAGGTGTTAAAGTAGCAATTTTCACACTTACTTTCACACACAAATTCTTCAGCTCATGAAAGGTGTCATAAAAGACACATTTGCTACCCAATCAGTTTAAAAAAACATCCACAAACATTGTCAAAACATATGGTCTACATCTGAGTTTAACACTGCCTAATAAAAGGCTTTCTCCTTCAAAATACTTTTTTAACCTAAAGGCTGACTTGAGAATTTTATAGAGTAAAAGTGACAGGATAGGTAGACACTTCTCCAAACAACTCCAAACTAGTCAAGAGAGTGACAAAATCCAGCAAGCCACACAAACGTGCACTGAATCTTAATAGCTTTAGCTATCAAGTCAGGTGAAGTTAACTCAGCATTCAGTGGGCCCTCAGAGGTCAGGTACATGTTCCAGTCCAAAACCTTTTCTACAGAAACTGTGGAGCTCATGCTGGGCTTTGTGAGAGGACACCTTTGCTTGGTAGGACAAACAATATCATGACACAACCACAACTGTAATGGAGATCTTCAGCTGGCAGACAGATCTAAGTTCTAACCAGAAACAGGCCAAGTTCTGAAAAGGACCTGCACACATATCCACTCCAACAACTGAGGCTGCTGCCAGAGATGAAGCCTCACTGACAGTACTAGGGTCCACCCAGGACTTTCCTTCATCCCATCTCCAGGGAGACTGCTAGTGTTGGATTTCACATCCAGTGACAGAGGAGAAAAAGTCATTAACACACCCAAGTTTTGTTTGTGAGGATTTCTTCTTCCCCACACATGCCCCATGTGCAGGCAGATGTAGTTCTTTGTTCTGACTGCAAAACAAAGCTACCAAATCTCAGCCCAGATTTAAAAACAATGTATTTCCTATGGCTCCAAAGCAGGATGGGCTTTACAAGGCCAGTTTAGATGGCGTACTTGATGTTAGGCAAGGAATGAAAGGAGAAGAGGGTGTCACAACAGAAGCACTACTGTGAAGTTACCCAAAAAAGTGGTTCAAGAAAGAAGGAAAACTGGGAAGACCTTCAGCTACCTACCTTCTCCTTTTAACTTCCCTCAATACACCAATTATATCCTGTACTTCATCATGTATCCAGTTATATCCTTTGCTTGTTTACATCACCACATCATAAAATACTGCTGATAAGCAACAACAGACATGATAAATCTGTGCTTGCTTCCTTAAGGCAAGCAGAGATTAGGAGAGGGCATGAAGGTATTTCCTTTGTCTTGCAGTGAAAAGGAACTGCAAAGGTGGGGAGAGGGATCATAAAACACTATCTTGCTTGCCTTGCTCCCAGGTGAGACAGCCTCTATCAGTGAGACATACAGTGCTCCTGAGGAGAGCCACTTACTCCTCTGGTTCTATCTCAGCTGAACAAGCAGAGGCAGGGAGGGAAAGGGATCTGGAAGTCTTTAAAAAACGGGAGATATTTCACTAAAAATCTTTACCTTTAAAATTCATTTAAAGATGCAGCATTGATTGGTACTATTTCCAGGAGTGGTAGATCCGAAACACTAATGACCTTTATGAATCCCAAAAATGTTTAGTTGCCAGATTTCAAGTCACCACTACACATCCGCATGGGTTCAACACAGCTATAGCTAACAATAGGTAGCTGGTCTGCTCTAGAAGCATGCCAAGATCCTGCATCTTCAGAAATTCCTGTCCCTCACATACCCATCTCCATATCTAGGCCTGAAGGCTGAAGCTCCCCTTACTTAGGGACAGGAAAAATCCTGAGACTTCAAGTTGGAATGAAAATCAACAACAGGGCTCTAATCTTCCTCTGGCACCAAGTCAAACCCAAGACCAGGTCACTTCTTTGCAGGCTGTGCTTTCCATATGCATGTTAGCTAGCTGCCTTTAGGGATTTTCAAGTAGATCTTACAACCGTCTTCCTAGTGATTTTCTAAGTACATATTTCTAAAGGATGGGTATCTTGGAAGGCCTGTGGTAGACCAGCATTCAAAAACCGGCACTCTTTGGGAATGATCCTCAACACTCTCCACACACTTCTGGCAATAGCTCTGTGGAAGTTACGACATGGAAACCAAGATGAGAAAAAAGTCTCCATCACATTTTCAGCCTAAAGCTCTGAAAACACAGGGAACCCCAAGTTACACAGTGCTGCTGGGTGGCACGCTCCTCACTGCAGCGGACTGCAACAAGAAGGGTCCTCAAAAGTCAGATATCTCTGAGGGCCATTGTATTGGCAATACTGCTTCCCTTGTGCAAAAGGGAAAAAAAGCAGAAACGAAAGCTGTCTCATCAGATGTTCTGGATCAATTACTTGAAGAAGAGCTAAAAATAAGGTCATTCTGGATTTATCTTTTGTGAGGCAAACTAATCCAGAATAACTACTGTATGTTTCTATGCCTTCAAGAGCACCATGTTCTAGACAAAACAGTAAACCAGACATTGTAGATGAGAGATGGTAGACAAGAAAAGCATTTCTGAGGATTCAGTGACCAGGAAAATGAAACAACCAAATATGTGGCCTCCAAGGAAAAGGACTATCCCTCAGAGTTCCACCACTAACTGTCAATAGAACAGCTTTACCAGTTAAGCTTCAAGCCCAATCATGATAAGTCATTTGCCACTGTCCCTAAGAAACAAAGCAGTTGGGCATACAGAAGACAAGGGAGGACAAGAAGGACACAGGCAGTGCTGGCCCGGATGTTCTGTTCTGAAACTTACCATGGCTTGCATATTCAGCAATGGCATTGATCAGGAACTCTACTAAAGGTGGCATATGCAAATGGCAACATTTTTGGAATCACAAAATGGTTTGGCTTGGAAGGGACATTTAAGGTATCTAGTTCCAACCCCCCTGCCATGGGGCAGGGACACCTTTCAGTAGACCAACTCGCTCCAAGCTCCATTCAGCCTGGCCCTGAACATTTCCAGGGATAGGCATCCACAACTTTTCTGGGCAACCTGTCCCAGTGCCTCACCACATCACATAAAGATTTTTTTCCTAATATCTAATCTAAACCTGCTTTCTTTCAGTTTTAATCCATTTCCCTGTGTCCCTTTGCTACATGCTCTTGTAAAAAGTCCCTCTCCATCTTCTTGTATGCTTCCCTCAGGCAGCAACTAGGTCACCTTGAAGCCTCTTTTTCAGGCTGAACAATCCCAGTTCTTTCAGCCTTTTCTCACAGCACAGGTGCTCCATCCCTCTAACCACCTTGGTGTCTCTCCTCTGGACTGACTCCAGCAGGTCCATGTCCTTCCTGTGCTGGGACCCCAGAGCTGATGCAGCTCTGCAGGTGGGGTCTCAGCAAAGCAGAGCAGAGGGGCAGAATCCCCTCCCTGGCCCTGCTGCCCACGCTGCTTTGGCTGCAGCCCAGGACATGTTTGGCACTCTGGGCTGGGAGTGCCCATGGCTGGGTCATGCCCAGCCTCTTATCCACCAATATTCCAATCCTTTCTCCCAAAAAATTAGTAGTGAAACTCCATTTACAATATTAATACACTCTCTCCCCCTCTCTCCACCTACAGAATACCACTTGCCCTCTTCAAAACCATAAACACTAGATTTTCATGCTCCAGCTCACAGACATTAAGGTTGTAGTCTAACAACAATCTTTCAAAGTAGACTGGGGAAAACACATGTGCACAGTGTTATTGTCACTTTATGTTTCTCTTGAACTGCTAAAAAACATCATCTAAATGCAGAAGTTCCATTTACCCACACAGTGCATAAAACATGAAGGTCACTAAGCAATGTGAGCCTCAACCAATTCTGCATGAAAAGTTGTAGGCTCTCATTTGCGAGGGCAGCCAGGAAAAGGCAGGGGAGGGATAGCACAGAATGGAAATGCAGATGAGAAAGTCAGCACAAGCTTTGCAATGCTGCTTTATCATTTCATCGTGCTTGCAGGTACTCAGGGTCACCATGGATGAAAAATCACCAATTTAATCATCGCCCAACCACTGCTTCTGCCGAGCACAATTTCACTCGTGTGGAACTGTCCAGTTGTTGCAGCTGTTTGTAAACAGTTGGTTCACCATAAAGAGACAACAACCAGGCACACACACATTAATATTCCTTCAACATTAAGTACTGCTATTCATAAACAAATCACCACTTCAAGCCACAAGTACTCTCCCATTTAGTTATATTTTAAATAGTCTATTAGACTGTAAATCCAAAACCTGCACAGTGACACAAACCAGATCTGATTTCACTATTTCCTGAAAGAGCAAAAAAAACACCAGTATTAAAAACTTACAGGGCTGTTAGTCCGCCGTTTCTCTCTGGCACAGGGTACATTATTTAACTGCAATGCCTGAAACAGTAACTTGACCTCTCTGGGAAGGTGGGCGGTATTTTTCAAGCTGAAACATTAGAAACATGCATAATTACTCTGGGTATTTGCCACACATTCTTTCACCCGTAAACCAATATGAATGGAAAAGTCACACTGACACTCCAGGCTCAGATCATATCCCAACCCTCAATTACAAACATTTTTCATGAGGTCTCAGGAGAACAAAATTTTTTAGGGCCAGGGAAATTTTCTCTGGATTTAACTTCATTTTCATTTTCTCTGTATTTAACTGTGCATATATTATCAAGATAAAATATCAGTGCTGCCAACTCAAAGCCAAGACTTCAGTGGGCTAAACCAAGAATTCTGAGCTTTCTGCCCCACCAATGACAATACTCTAATTCTGTTTTCCTTCAACCCCCCAAACCCATTGCATTCATTAATGTGGCACTTCTGAGGATGCCTGCTGTAGCATCAACCACAAACCATCCTTCAACATCCACTCGTTCCTGCAGGGTGATGCCTCACACACCTGCCTGCTCCTTAGCAAACCCAAGGACCTTTAGCAGAATCAGACCATCCACAGGGCTGGGTGGGACAGAAGCCCTCTGGAAGGTAAAGTGGCAGATGGAACACGAAGAAAAGTGCTTGTTCCTGATTCCAGGGGCATCTGCAGCTCACATCATGGCTGCCCAAGCTTATGGCAGTTTCCCCTGCACACCAAGCATTCAGAGTGTCCTCTGTATATAGCCTTGTCTTGCCTTCAAGGATAATGCAGCATTCACCTTGCAAGTTTTGGGTGGCAGAGCCACAAGAAAAATGAAATACTTCAAGCCAATATTCTCAGCTAGAGCTGTGAAATATACAATATTTTCAATACTTTTAAGGCTAGAAAACAACACAAAATGCAATTTTTTTCTGAAAAGGGATAAAATGCTGCTCACAAGACAGAAGAACTGCACACACACGTCAAATAACAGTCTTCTCTAGCTAAGTTCTCACATTCCCCAAAACCAAGACCTAGCTGCACTCCTGACCAAGTGAGATGCAGAACTCTCAATAGCTGTTCTGAACCCAGTTGCCCCTCAACTTATTTTGATAGCAAAATTTACATGTTGTTGTTCTGGGCAACTGACTTGACTTAGTCCTTGCTACAATAGAACTTTCAGTGCTCTTGATTCAGCCCATTTCACTCTTGGTGCTCGGCACAAATATATGTGGAATACAAGGCATTTATTTCAGCCAGTTCCCCAGGCATTAGGGACAATGCATGCATCTGGAACAATGTTCCAGCAAACATACATGAATAATTCTAGAATAATTCTTCTGCTTTGTTTTTCAAGTAGTCCAGCTCCCTGCATCTCTTGTTCATCATTATATACTTCCGAAACTTTGGAAATTGTAGCAATGCACACAGTGAAGCACCTCTTGATATTTTAAGTCAGATTTTGTGGTATCAACAAAGTGTTTTCCCTTCATGCAGGATAACCGTGTGTCAGGGAATACAAGTTGTCACAATAACCTCATAGAAAGTAAAACTTCAGGGCAGTATTTTTCACATGTATTTTAAATCTCAAGATATGAAAACTGGTCAGGGTCAAGTTATTTTGACCATAGAACCAGAACTTGCTGGAGATTTTTTTGGCAAGTTTTAAATAGGTTTTCATAAACAATGGTTTATGCAGAGTTTAAAACCTGCACACTTTTTTACACACATGTGAAAAAGCTTTATTTTGAAGATTTTCTTGTCTTCCACATAACCTAAAACAGAATTAAAAGATGACAGAGCAACCATCTTAAGCCTTACCTAAAGAATCTATTCAAAATGTCTGAGGTATGCGATGAAAATTATGTAAATCAAACAAAACTGACTTGTGGTAAAGAGAGGAAGCAGAACAAAGATCTGAGTTTGCAAATGTTGGTTGCAATAATTTAATTGCCACTGTTTAACTGCAGGGATTTCTCCAGTCTGTTTCAGTATTTGCTATTCCAGTAAACACAAATAAAGAAAAAGTCAACATTATAGTTTTAAGATTCCAGTTTCAAAGTGGTTTGATAACAACCTTCCCCATGTCCTTCTGGAAAAGAGTTGCTTAGAGCACAGAGCTAATTAGGGCTTGTCAGTTAAGCTCTCTCTCCTGCTTTGTTCAGAAAACCTGGACAAATAGCTTATCCATGGATAGACCTGGGGGCCTTTCACAAATATTCTGTATTCCACAGCAAGCTTAGGCACATTGCATAAACATCTGCAGTACGCACTAGAAGCATGAACACCTCCCCACTCTGCCCTGCAGCAAGTGTCTTCATGACACTTTCATCACTGGTGAGAGAAAGAAAACAGTATTATTGTGGGCTTCCATCCAAAAAAATGCTGTCATCTATAGCCTGTCTGTATGCACATGAGGATTTGAGGTAAAAGGGAGGAGGGGTAACTCAGGTGCATAAACAAGTGCTCCAGTCTTCCTTCTCAGAACTTAAGTTCTGAGAGAAAGAAGAAAAGAAAGAGCCTTGTATTATTAGTGAAAGAGAGACTTTTTCCAGAATGACTGGAGACTAAACTGCTTTGGGGGGAAACAGCAGTGAAAACAGATATGTTTGTATTTTCCCTGGAGGTGCAGTCTGGTTTGGAAGTGGAGAAGTTAAGACAAAGACAAATCATCCTGATGAACTCTGGCACCACCCCAGACCCAGAGCAGAGAGAAAACCACAGACACTGTATGAAATAGGGGCACCTACAAAATGGCCCTGCTGCGTTGACTATGCCAGGGCCCACTACTGATAAATCAGCTGCTCACAGTACAGCAGATACTTCGACACCACGTTTCACAGTGTAGCTGGATTGGAGCCAAAAATCTAAGGTCTGGGAGCCAAACTATCTGTAAGCAGGGAAAGGCACACAGTTCTCTCTAGCCTGCTTTCCTCAAAGTCCTAGAATAGCCACATCTGCACCTTCAGTTTTGCTGCAATTCTGCAGGCATCTCTGAAGTCTATGAATCCTCAGCACTGAACAACTTTTTGTGTGTTTATTTTTCTAATCTGTAGAGCTGTACCTTACTGTACATTACAACAACTGCATAATAGGTGCAGCTAAGCTACCTCAAAATAGCAGGGAAATAAAGTCTTTCTCTTCGCTGCTCCTCCACAGGAGAGCACTGAAGATTTCTGGTAAGAAGGAGAAAAGCAATAGCACACAACCAGTGTGGCAAACTACCATCCACATTTTACTCCAAGGAGTAGTAATTAGTAATTTAAAAATACACAAAATCCATGCATGTGTTAAACATGAAAGAAGCTGTCCTGAGACCTAGATGCTCTGAGATCACATTTCAAAGCACTGCAGTATCATTCTGTTAATCTTTTGGGAAAACCAGCTTGGATATTCTGCTGCAATGTAATTAAGGCAGGAATTCCAGCCTCTCCATTGTGACCTTCGCAGAAACCCTGGGGGTCAAGAGTAGTAGTCTGTACCCTGCTACAGCGCTAATACAGCTGTACTATAAACAAAAAAACCTCCTGAAACAGTAGTACCAACAAGTTTCAGGGAAGGAAAGGGGGGACATACAGATAGACTCAAAGTTACACTGCCACAAAACAGCTTCTACCGCAACCATAAGTTGTTTTTCTAAAGGTAGTTGCAGAAGTTTCATTTTCATGGTGTAGGTGGAAAAAGGTTGACATATTTACTTTCATGCTTTAGTCTCAATAAATATCCACGCTTATCAAAACAGTAATTAAAGACTTGCTTTCTTAGAACAATGTTTGGTGAACAAAGTGAAGCCAAGGGAAAGGCGACTTCTTGCTGTAAGAGTGAAGTTCTACACAGAGACAGGGAGGGTTTCGAGAAAGTGTTGGGTTTTTTAGCCCTTGAGCCTCAGTGACTCCCTGATGAAACCTCATGAGCACAAGCAAAGCTGCAGCTTGCAACGACAGTGCTGATTCTTGCCCTTCAATACTGCAGCATTCATTCCCTTTGTCCCCAGCATCTCTCAGCAGTGACCGAACAAAGACTGCCCCAGCCAAACATGCAAGGTGGGAATGACAACAACCCAGCCCTGCAAAGGCCCTGTCCAGGGGAAACTTTAACTGAACTCTACTCAGAATGCTTGGTATAAGCTGTCTCGGGTGGGTCAGCATCAAATTATGAAAAGAGAGAATCAGGTAGGTCCGTTTCTCATTCTAACCCTCTGCAATCTGAGAACAATGAAAGAGGACACCACCGCCTAGCAAGGAGGCTGCTAATTAATTCCTCCTCACCCAGGCACTGCAAAGCTTCCGGCTGCAAAGTACCTGCTTATCTAGGAATAATCGCTTGATAGCATTTTAAGAACTATTCAAATATTTTGAAAAATGCCAATAAAAAGACACAATAATTGCAAGATTTTGTCTAGCAGCAGCAAGAAAAAGTGGAAGTAAAGCACCATCTCTCTTGCCTGACAATTTTCAGAGCACCAACTTAGCCTGTGCAGTGAGTTTGGTGGGAGGTCAGCATACCAAAGGCATAGATGCTTTCAAAAGTATAATGAGATCTCATATCTCTTAGTTGAACAAGTTTCCCTGAAATAAAGTATTTCTGAACAAGTTGCAACAGGGCAGAGATGCCTTGCTGTAAGGGCAGGACCAGAATGCAGTTGCAAGTGACATGCCAATTTAAGACATGGGGAGCAAACACACTTTAAATCCAAGGAGTCAAGACTCTGTTTTAAGTGTCAATTATCTTGGATCAAAGGCTAAAAAAAGCTGCTTGGATATAGCACTAAAACAAGAGATGAGTCAGACAGAAGAAGCAATGGGAAGACACTCCACAAAAAGAGCTCAGCACACTTTTCACACTATGCATCTTAGGCTTTCTGCAAAGACCGCTCTGTTAGTACTATCACAGTACAAGTAACAGAAGTTCCAATAGCAAAACTCTGGGCTGTCATTAGACAGATACATCCTGAAGTCAAGTATCCTCTGACATCTGCACTCAGCTGTTGCATTTTAGAGTGGCAAAGGAACACCACCATCATTACCAAATCACCAAAGGTGAATGAACATCCACCTGCATGAACAAGACTCAATAACCCAACCTATGTTTCTATTTATGACTGAAATGTCCCTCATTTTAGTTAGGACAAAAACCATGGAGTTTTTCAAATTAATATTGTGGGGTTTGTTGATGTTTTTAATGAGGAAGGACAAGGCCGCACACAAAATAGATCTAATCTCATTGCCCTTTTCCAGTTGCATTAGCAGCTCCCAGCACTACTTCCCTTCATCTTTGCTGTACCCAGAGTAAAGCAGGAGCAGCAAGACCATGTCTTCACAACTGCATGAGTACAAATGGCAACAGGCCAACTGGACAAACACAGGCAATGGAAATTATTTTTTTTGTGTTATTACCCCCTAGGTACACAGAGCTCAATGCATTGGAGATGTGCAGCAGATCCAGTTGACATTTCTCACACCAATTTTTCATCACTTTGTCCCTATCCTTTCCTTTCTACCCACCCACACAGCAATTCCAGCCACCTATTTTCCCCTTGAAAAAAAATTATTATAGTTTCTGGTCTTAGCACACAAATTTCATTGAAATCTGAGAAGCAAGAGTGTTCTACTTCGTTTGAACTTGAAGACACCTGCAGCTCAGTCTCAGGTGAGTAATTCAGAGCCAACAGTAAGATAATTAAAATGTCAAGGACCAGATACTTCCTTGAAACAAGCCAGACTTTGTGCTGGCCAGACAATAGGAATACTATTTGTTTTGCTTTCTTTCTTTCTAAAGCAGAGACCTTCATTGTAGGATACATGATTCTAGGTTAACGAGTCCCTCTCTTCAAGCTCCTCTCTGACAAACTGACCGGCTTGAAGCCCTTCTTTGGACCAGAGACCAGGAAGAGGTCGATTAGACGACCCTGGAGATGCAGCAGGCTGGATCAAGAACTCTGATGTCCAGAACCCAGGCTGGGTAATTAGCTGACCTCTAATTGATTACCAGGCATTTCACACCAAGACTATTCCATCTGAAGAACATTACAGAGAACAAAAGCCATAGGGATACATTTCCTACTACATTCTGTTACTTCTTCTCAAAAGCAATAAAATGCTCAGGTTTTGAGTGAGAGAATGAGGGCGAGTCCTTCTCTACTTGGAATAAACACACTTGTGCACGTTCCCTCCTTTCATGCTGTGTACATCTCTACTTGGCATTGCAAGCTGTTGCAAGATGACTCAGCTTGTTGCTGATTAACATCTCACTTTAAATCTTCTGTGTGCCTGAATCCAACTCTTTTCACATCCATCAGGCATCCTGACACCTTGTATTTCTTTCCATTTTGACCCCAGATGTACCAGACAAATACAAACTCAATAGCCCAGAGTTCACCATGTACCACCAATTTTCTTCCCCCCTTTATAGACCACAAACCCCCTCCTTCAAGCCACTCAGTGCTGCAGCACAAGCCTTTCACATCCCAAAGGCTCTGCAGGCAGCAGACAGGGTTTGCCACCCCAGATTTCCATGTCTTACTTTTCTTCCACAGAGAATCATGAAGAAATGTCGGGTCAGATATCTCCAGATACCTCAGAGGCACTGGCAGCTGAGCAATGCATCAATGGATGCATCTTCCATTTTTTTCTGGAGAGCAGGGCCTGGCCTTCCTGCCCAGAGAGGATATATGTGTGCATATGGGGTGGGGAATTACTTTGGGGTGACTGAAAATCACAGTACTTCAAATCAGAGAGCAGGTAAAAACCATGTACTTCAGTTTTGGGTATGTTTCACCCAGTTACAGTTTTTATAGGAAAAAAACCCCAACGTGTTCCTAAATATTGAAGAGAATGTGTCCATCGTTCATAATGTACTGCTGTCCCAAATAGTCACCCAGAGCTGTGCGCTCTCATGGACAAAAGGAATCATGCCCCCCACAAGAAGCTTTCTTTTAACACCTTCTAAAAAGTGATGTTACCCAGCCACCACTTCACTGCCTGGCAGCCTGACTGCCCCCCTCCCACCTTCTCCTCGGGCATCAGCACAACCTTACTCAGCTCTATTTCCTCACAGAACACATTCCCTAGCTGAACACCTGTGCCTGCGGCTCATGCTTCTCCCACCAGCACTGGCACCCACACAGTAACACCTGCCCCAGGGAATACCTGTGTAATACCTGTGTTCCAGGGCACAGAGGAATCCCAGGCACAGGATCTCACCCATTCTCTCCCACCACACAGCATTTCCACACAGACACACAAGCTGTGAACGCTGCCAAGTCCTGCCCAGGGGGTCTTGCTTTACACATTTTTGTATGGCACAATGAGCACCTGTAAACCCTGCAGTTCCCAGGAGCAGAGCACAGGTGAAGCCACATCTCCACAGGGTCACAAAGCCTCCAAAGGCCAAGGCAGTGCCAGGTGACATGCAACTGTCTTTCAGAAACAGAGGCAAAGAGGAAGCAAACAGAGAAGTCACTGTCGACACTGGAAGCTTGTTTGCTTTCAGAACTGTATCAGGAGATGAGGTAAGAGACTTTTGCCACCTGCATGCAACTTACTGGTACACCTGATCTGATTTCCAAATGTGATCTCCAACAGTCCATCAAGCTGCTGTGTAAAATCAGCAGTGTCAGCCTCAGTATTATTTGGGTTATAGCCAAAATCACTTCTCTGCAAGGATCACTCAGTCCCAATAAATATCAGACAATATTTACATATCCACCAAACTCACAGTTTGGCAAAAAAAAGTTAATTCACCCAAGAGTGCTTTGATCCTCTGACAAATCATTTCCTGATTAAAGTTGAAACAACAAAAAGGACTTTGGACACCAACCAGCTGTCACACTTGTGTTGTGAGCTGGCACTAAATCCCACAAAGCCTGGAAGGAAAGATTTAGGTGGTGGGAGGGGAGCAAACGGTTTATTTGCATTCACAGCATGTTCCTTCTAGAAAGGCAATTCCTTCTTTTGCTACCGATCTGAAGCAAGCTAACAGAACAGAGATCCATCAAAACTCACCAAAAGGAAAGCAAGCAACTGCAGGACTCTTTGGCAGTATTGAAGTATTGCAAAACTTGTTGGATGTACTACAGCTGGGGGTGTTGCGTGTTAGAGAAGGTTTTTTTTGTTTCGTTGGTTTTTTTGTTGTTGTTTTGGGCTTTTTTTGCTTTGCTCTCCAAAGGATGCTTAGAAACTGAAAAATTTCCAAATGACCCATTCGAAACTTCTGGGCCTAAGCTGAGTGAGAGGAAAACAAAAAAGGGCCTTAAAGACCTGAGAGAGCAGCTGGGAAAAGTAGAGGCAGAGCTGAGGTCTAGCAGTCATCTCCTTTTTTCCCACTAAAAGGAAGCATCCACAGTTACTTGTAACCATAAAAAAACAGTCCTGATGCTAGCAGACCTCTTTCAACATTCTTCATCAGATAGTCTCTCAGTTATTAATATTTTCCCGTGCTTCTACTGGCAAATAGAGCATTTGGCAATTAAAAAGAAATGCAGCTTGGGGGGATGCAGATTAGAAGCATATTTTGCTACATAGTTCTGGTATGATGAACTCCTAATTAAAAAAAAAACCAACAACAAAACTCAAACATTATTAATCCAAGGTGTTGAAAGAAACAGTCCACAAAACGAAATAATTTCTTCCAAGCTTCTGCCTCATTTTAACTGATGTGTTTTATTACTAGGCTTTGAGAAATTGATTCTACAATCTCATTAAATCAATAGGCCATAATACACAAAATAAAAAAGAAGAGGCTGACTAACCCTTGAGATGCTCTTGGTATCTTGGTGTTTATTAACTTCCTTTTACTAAAGATGTCATAAAACTGAACTCCTGAAACCTCTCCTGGGACAAACTTGTTACTTTTCTATTCTTTCTTCTTAAAACAAGTTTTCTCGGCAGGCAACTCTCAGATGTGCTGCTTGACCTGCCACCTGCCTACTTCCAACGAGATCAGTATCTTCAAACTTCGAAGCACAAAGGGACCAACTTGATAAAACTCATGACTGGCACTTTGAACTGCCTAACACCAGACCTAGAGCTGACATTACTCCAAGCCTTTCATAGGGCTCTGTTGTGATGCAAATAAAGTACAATCCCCAGACACAAAAAAGTCATTAAACCGGAATTAGGAGTTATAAGTAACTGGCAAGCTGGAGGAAAAATCTGGGTTAAAAGGAACGCCAAGGAAAAACCCACAAAGAAAGTGGGAAGCGGCTGTTGCAGTGACACTTCAGCAAACATAAGGGAACAGGTATGACAGCGCTGTGCAGCAGGCAGCTCCCTGCTCAGCCGGCTTTGCTCCCCCTTCGTGAGCTGTGCACTCACATCACCCCTCTCCCCATAAACCTGACAGACTGTGCCATCCGGCCCTGAGAGCACTGCTTTACCTTCGCAGCCCCCTGCTCAGCCCGCCGAGGCTAATGCCAGCAGCCAGCCAGCTCAGTGAGCGACCTGCAGCCAAGGCCAGCCAAGCTCCCAGCAGCTCCCCAGCTGCTGACCAAACACGGAATTGAGCAAACTGGGCAGCGGCAAACACTCACATGCTATTAGGTCAGGAGTTAAAATATCTCCATGACCTGCAACTTCCATCGTGAACAAGCGCTGATAAATGCCAGAGCCTTAGGGAATACAAACTCATCCACAGAAAAACCCCATCCAGGCTCTGATGCAATTTCTCTCACTTCCAATAGACAGCATGACAAAGGTAAAGGAGGGTTTTCCTTTCTTCTGAAAAATAAAGAAAAAAAAAACTTTAAAAAAATCAAATCATGATGTAAAATAAAGTTTTCAAGATGGGAACAAGGAAATGGATGGATCTAATGGAGATTTCCTCAATCAGAGAGAAGCTCAGCATGTCAGTATAGCAAGACAAATACTACTCTTTTTTTCATGGTAAGAAGTTAACTAGGAGCCTCTTTGCCTGTAACTCCATCTTCAACATCAGCACTAATCACCTCATCCATCAGCACCATCCAGCTTGAGTCCTGACTGGGCCATCCAAGACAAATTGCAAATCGATCATATAGCACAACAGCCTTCTTTCCTCAGTAGAAAAATGTATGAATAGTCTCAACACAAACTGGGGCTACTCCTGACCCAGAACGTATGCAGTACTGGAACAACCAGCTGTGAATCAGCATGTTAACAGTGAAAGGAAATCTAGAGATCTGTTAAAAAAATCATGCATAAATCAGGCTAGGAGAGGGTTCGCAGCTAAGAAAACACCAGATTCCTGCAGCAAGCAGGAAGAGCTAAAAAGAGCAAGCACGTGCTTTATGCCACAGGCACAGCTGGTCACAGCCCATGGCCAGAGGAGAGGGCAGTCAGGGGGCTAATCCACAGCCCCCAAGGCCCTGCTGCAACTGAGAGTACTCTCTAAAGCAACCGTGGCACTTTAAGCATTTGTGCTGTGATCCCTGGCCACTGCATGGTTTATCCCAGGTTGTATTCTGCTGAGAAGATGACAAAAATGCAAGTTCTCAGACACTCAGGGACCAGACAAGGTCAGGCCAACATTCCTTGCCAGAAAAGGTTCTCTCTGCACAGTGCCAAAAAGTAGTATGTATACCTTTTATTAGCTACACAAACTTTCTTTGCAATGCTGAGGCTTGAACTTGCTACCAGGAATAGTCCAGTATATCTTCTTTTTCCATTTCCAAGCTAGAACATTTTGTAAGACTGAACAGACTAAAAAGCCATGGCAGTCACCCACTGCTGCTGTGTTACAGTGAGAGGCAGCTGTGTCCTTTTTTTCCCCCCTCCACTTCCAATGACGAGAAAAGGAATTGCACTACTGGCTCATTACTCCTGTTCCTGCAACAGCCCCATGAGACAAAGTTCAAAACTAGCAGAAATTTGATGACAGGCTGAAAATGTGAAGCAAAGGACAGTTTCTCAAGAAAAAGTTATGCTTGTCAGATTAGACAGAGGAGCCTGAATTCTGTCAGAGACAGCTCTTTTACTTCTCCCTTTTATTTCCTCCACTTTCTTCTTGGTGACCCCCCCACCCCCTTTTCTGTATTGTCTTAGAGACTTTGATTGAACAGAGCAAGCATTCAGGGGCAGGGTGAAAGAGGAGGAGCAGGCATGACTTGATGGGCAGTGAACAAAGTGTCTGCTAGATAGAAAAGTTACAGGAAATAAAAGGAGTCCGGAGAGCTGAGACAGAGGAATAGCAAAAGCATGAGAACAGCCAAGATGCTTCACAGACATGTCTGGGCAAACGTTCAAGGCCACGAGGTAAAAGTACCAGAAGCCAGGAGTTACATTATGCTCCTTTGTACTGCAGTAAAACCTACCCTGAACATGTCCAGGGAGGGACCCATGGGCAACACCACAACTTCCACTCCAGTGACTTATTCACTGATGGGAGAAACCAGCTGTGTTAGACATCCAGGACTCCCCTAATCCCTCTTAATCAATAAGCAGCTGGTAATCAACCTGACTTAAGATGAGGCGATGGGCACAGATGGGCAATGAACTCACAAGCTTAGTCATGAGGGTGGCTGGCCAGCATGGACTAGTTACAGCTGTGCACTGAGCATGTTTAACCACCAGTATCAAAACCAGTATTTCTAGCAGGGATGTTTTCAGCCTCTTCATATCTCTGCACTGCAGTCAGAAACCTCCTGGTAGTTCTCAGAATCATTCACCTAATTCTCCAAAATCAGCAGGAAGTTGATTTCAGCTTTTCTGAGGAGACTTACTGACACGAGCTGCTTGGCCATCCTGCTCTAGGCACACAATGTTCTCCATGTGGCAGGTTAAGCAGGTGGGGAGAAGTACCATTTTAGGTATCTGTCTTGAATTTACCCCTGTATTCAAGTCAAAACCATCTCAGCCGTGGTCAGCCTCTTTCTAGCAAAAGCCAGGATAACATACTGCAGTTAAATCCGTACCTGAAAGCCACCATTGCTTTAATTAGATTCAGTCAAATCCAGGTCTTTGCAGTCTAGACATGGTTTAGCAAGTGCTTTTATGTGAGTAATTCATTGAGAAAGAACACATGTTAAGTTCTATCTGGAGCTTACCTCAGTTTTGGCAAAAAAATAGCTGGATTTTGACAGGCCAAACACAGCCCAACCTAAATACTCAAGCATTGGTCCAAGGAAGACTTTATTT
Organism: Petroica traversi; assembly: GCA_025920805.1. NCBI lineage: Eukaryota > Metazoa > Chordata > Aves > Passeriformes > Petroicidae > Petroica > Petroica traversi. The sequence goes on along the minus strand of JAHLSL010013598.1, from coordinate 2,574,538 downwards.
GACAAAGGAAGCAAAATATTCATTCTTGGGCCTAATGCTTTTCCAGAGTTTAGCCAGACACAAAAGGCTTTCCATTCAGAGCATAAACAGGACAATTTTGCAACACGCACAGACACTAATCTTGAGGCAATACAGAATACAGACTCCATCCCTTACTCTCGCCCCTCCTGAAATCTCTGTAATACTATGGATTTTAGACAAAGATCCAGAGATTAATACCAAGGGGAGAGAAAAAGCACATATGGAGTAACTACTGCTTCTGACCTATGGTACATGTACACTGGTCACACACCTATTTACAGTGACTTTATGCAGGAATGTCAGGCCAGTCTTGTCGCTTGACAACTTCTGCACTGAAATCAAAGTGATGAGATGATCCAGCTCCAACAAACTCCATATGACTAAGCTTTAATATAGATACAAAATGTTGGCTGACAGAAGATTGTTAATGCTCCTAGCTGTGTATTAATACATTATTGCTGGTTTTTATTTGCTCGAAGAATCTCTGGCTTAGCACTAGTAAGATGCGGGAAACAACTCAGTGTTTCAGAAGACTGGAAGTGCAGGAAAAGTGCCTTACACACCCAGCTGGTTCTTCCACAGGGCAACACCAGTATCACAGGCCAGACAGTTCTCTGCCTTGCAGTGAGACTCTCAGCACTGATGCAAGAATAGCTGTAACTGGACACTGTGGTAAAAGATTACTAGACAAGTTCTATTAACAGTTGTACTTGAATGCATCAGTATGCACAAAGCAAATCCATAAATCGTCTCATTTTCACTCAGAGCTGAACAGAATTGTTATATTCTGAAACATAGTAAGGAGACAACCCTGGCTCACTTTTGTGATGTAAATTAGCAAGTTGCTTGGAGGAGGAGGTAGGGAGGAAAAGTCTTTTAACTGAAATTACAATGAAACTTCCTCCCTACACAATAGTCACAGAACAGCTCCAGTGGTGTCTCCTCCAGGACCCCAACATTCTCCTTCAAACCTCTGGCTCTTGACTACACACTCTCCTCACTACTGCATCCATCTGCTGTCTCGCTCACTTGCGGCCACCAAAGAGACTTTAAAACACCCAGAACAGCCACCAAGTGTGTTAAACTTGGGGGAGATAAATCGCTGCTCTTCCATGAAGATGTAGCTATAAGGAGACTTTTTTTTTACCAAGCAGTAACAGCCTCCAAAGCAAAATACCATCCCAAATGAAACGCGGCTCAGGAATGTGAGCTATGTGAGCAGGGGGGCTCTGATGGATATAAAGGGAGGACAGGACCAGGCGGGCTGCTTTCACAACAGTGGTTTCCTCGCCAGAGCAGAGGACCAGCTTAGCCGCCTCCCTCATCCCTCCCTCATCCCACTGTGTGCACGCAGAGCTCGGGAATGTGAGCAATGCGGACTGGGGGCCAGGGGGCTTTGCTGCAGGGAGAGAGGGATGGGAGGGGTACCAGGGGAACAACACAAGACCAAGAGGCAGCTGGGGCTGCTGCGGAGTTGTAGAGCACCTTTTAAGGGGAGGGGCAGTCTGTGGCGGGGTCAAAATGCGCTGTGTATCAACAAAGATCCCTTCCTGTCCCAGTCACCCCGTGCTTGTGGAAACAAAACTTCAAATGTAGCTTTGCAATAAAACTGTCATTAATCACTACCAGCTAAAACAAACTGCGGGCCCTCCTGGTTTTGGGCTAGTTGCTGGCATGAAAATATACCAGCATTAAGACTAATAATTCCATGCATTTAACTCTTCCTGAGCCAGAGATTTAATATTCAGCTGTACAAGCACAAACCTTCTCTCCCCCCGGCTAATGAAAGATGGAGTTGCAGGTAACAGCCCTGAAACCCTCTCCAGTCGGCTGCAGCCAAAACCAACAATCCCTTACAATGTGAACCATATTCCATCAACTGCTTATCTGCAGGATTCTTGAGGAGCTCCATTTTATTTCGACCACATTTTCCTGATGCCCACATCCCAGTCCAACCAGTAAGTGACAGAGCCTATCCGTGCCTATCTGGCCGGAGCAGCAGCTTCCCAGGAGGCGCACCTCCCACTGCCAGGTCCCGCCGGAGTGAGCACCGACTGCATCTCCTTAGCACGCCTACCGCACAACTCGTGACAGTCATGATGTGAGCACGGACACAAAGGAGGGTTTGTTTTCCTTAAATTTCCTCACTGAGAAGGCTCGCGGCAGCCACTAGTATTTTCGTTGATGTGATCCTGCAACACCGCTTAAAAACATGACAGTGGGGTACAAGCAGCAGTGATGGGATGAGAAACTGCAAGAAAAACACAAAGGAGACAAAGACACAGTGCTAAATCACAGATGGGATCAGGACCAAGGCAATTTCCACTCCACACATGGGCACACACCAGAACCCCTTGTCTTCTCAAAAAAAACCCCCCATGAGTAAAGCAGCCCCTAACACCACAGGAACAAAGTAAAAAGCATACATCAAGCTTAACGGTTTAACGATGCTAAGAAGACACAAACTGCAGCTAATCATGCCTACATCATTTCCAACACCTCTTTGTTTCAGAGAGATTTCACTGTGGTCTTGCAGGTGATTACATCTCATCTTCAAATGTTACCCACTTGTCATGCACAGAAAACTGCCTGAGTAGGCTGCTGGTAAAATGTAAGTTGAGAAAACAGTCAGTGATGCCAGAGCAAGACTAGCATTCATCTGAGGAAAGAAAATCCTTCAAGAGCTTATCATCAGGGGAAAAAAAAAAAAGCAGCAACTTGAAAGTTTAAGAACAAGTTCAGCCCCACATATCAGGAAGGAATGGAACTAAATCTCTTCTTGTATTGCATTTTCTAAGTCTTAAGATTAGTCTGGGAAAAAGACTATTGTTTTAAAAGTAAAGTTATTAATTGAAAAATGTTTAAAAAAACCACCATAAAGCAGCTTTATTCTAGTCATGTTCTTGTAAATCCAGACTGAACACCTGAAACAAGTGAGATGACTTTCAATGCCTTAAAAAATGGAAGGAAAAAAAAGCAAAACCTGTCTCCCTTGCTCAGGAACCCCAGCATTTTACAGTTTGGTTTGGATTTTTCTGCCCCTCTCTTTTTTTGTTTTTTTGTGCAAAATTAGGTATTATTTACAGAGTTTAGAGCAACTTCAAAATTTACGTTTCTGTTAACTTCATTGGGAAGCGGTTTCAAAACTGAGTAGTGACAACTGCTTTTTATTCAGCAAGCTCATTTTCTGTTGCTAGACTCTACAAGACAAAGTGCTACTGCCAGACAGGCAGCTGAAAAATACAGAGCAGCAAGAGAAGGGCTCTGAAAATCACAGGAGGCTATAGAAATTCTGCTTCAATATAGCTGTAAAGTCCCACCTTGGTAGAGCTGCATGACATTCCATAACATCCAGAAGAAGTTTTGACAGCTGTCCTCTGCTTTGTTAGGATCTCTCCAGCCATTCTTCACCCATCTTTTACTTCTGCTCTCTTGTGCACTTACACCACACAGAACAAAAAAGCTAAGCCTGGCCTGCCAAATTACTTCTGCTTCCTGTCCCTGTTTGCCCCAGAAACCCAATTACAAAGTTAACTCATGCTAATGGAGCCTGAAGGGATGTGCACTCACACTCAGCCTCATGACAGGTCCCAATGAATGAACAGCCCGATTTTCACCCTGGTTTGGTATCTGAAATGTAAACAATGCACACTGAAGTTATCTACTGCAGAACGGCAGATACATCTGGGTGTATCTGTGGCTAATTGGAGTGAAAAGTCAAATTCCACCATATGAGTCATTATCCACCAAAGTACTCCCCTTAAAACAAAACAAACCCATCCCCCACAACAGGACTGACCCCTGATAGAAACACCAGATTCTACTCTGCAAGAAAGATTCAGCTGAACTTAACATCTTCTCCTAGCAAGTATTTTGCTATGTCTATTGAGGTAGATACATGCTGGAGGGGAAAAAAAACCAACACGCAAGGCTCTGCTCTAGAGCAGCCCTCCAAAAACCAAACTGCAGTGGGAAGTAGATTATATCTTCATGTATCACTCTACAAACGTTGCAAAGCATAGTGCAGAACTGAAACACTACAACCTGTCTACCAACAGGTGGGTTAATAACAAAGCATCGGTAAGAAAATACCCACAACCTTAAACTGTTTTTGCCAAGCTGTGAAACAGAGAAGACCTATCAACTCTTTCTTTCTGATTTCTCATCTGCTGGAAGTCTGGAAATTGGGAGAAAAATTCTGCAATGTTGTTTAATTTGGTAACTATGCATGAGTCAAGTGCCCCTGCTTTTGTCTCACAATCAGTATTTTGACTGTACTAATCCTAATTTTAAAACACTCAAAAGCATCTCTACATAAATAGAGAGAAAGGCTCCCTAGTCTGAATCCAAATATTACTTTCCCCAATCACTGAATTTCTTGGCGAATTCCCTCTGGAGAAATACTGAAGAGCTACGTAAAACACTCATGTATGTGTCTTTCTTTCGCTGCCCAAAACTGATAACACTCAGAGATCCTCTGCATCTCAATTTGGTGAGACAGAGAGGAAAAGAGCATCATTTGCACACAGTTCACTATTGTCTGAGGTCCTTGGGGGTTTTTGACACAGCTGTTCCAAAACAGCTCAGGAATGAGCACCATCCTTTTCTCATTTAACAGCTCATGAAGTGAATGAAAACACTTTGATGGAAGCCCCACCATGCACAGCCATGTTTATGCACCTAAACAAACACATTCAACCTCTGACATTGTCTCACTTCAGGGAAGACTTCCAGCCGTTAAATGGGAAAACAGCTGCGGTTAAAGAAAAAGAAAAAAAACGCAAAAAATCAGAATAGGGAGATAATTGTTTTAAACTAAACTCTTCATCTTTGAGATTAACAGGTTGCAGGCTGCTGGCACGATGAGTAGAAAATGCAAGGCAAGGAGCTCTCCCAGTCCTAATCACAAGGCAAGGTTTTAATGATCAGTGCTTCCGTGGTGGTTCTAAATGACCAAACTTTAAAACACATCACATGGATTTCCAACTGCTCACAGGCTCGGGAAGCAATCACAGCACCATGATTTCATGCGTATTAATTTCTGACACATCCCTGCACTACCGCTGAGGCTTCCCACCCTCTCATGCTATGTTGGCACAGCCCGTGGGACACTGTGCACACATCAAATAGCCGGGGGTGGGGGGAGGGAGGGAGGTATTTTAGCACTTCTGTTTCCAGCCAGATCAGTGTTCCAATCTGTTTTGTCCCACAGCCACATTAATATTAGAACTAACAGAAAGAAGGTGGCAGCAGAAGTGCAAGAGAAGGCTACTTGCAGCTCCTGTAAAGCCCCTGTGGCAGCTGCACTCAACAGGAAAGAGGCAGGATGTGCATAGATTGGGATGGGTACTGAATAAAACAGAAACATTTCTGGCGTCACTTGGCAAATTCGTGGTGCAGAATTATCTGAGTCAATCTGGGCAGCATCCTCCCCCTTAATAATGACTGCAGAATTGGGTAGGGATCAGAAATACTTATAAATCGTGAAAGAGGCTTTGTAAAAACAGTTCAGTCTTTAACAGGCCAAATGACATTATTTGGAAGGGGCTGGTGGATTATGTATAATAATGAATGATGCATAAAAGCTAAATCAGTGACCTTATGTCAGAAGTGTTGATCAAGCCATACAATTAAGAGACTGAAATGTGTGCACAAATGCTACAGGACTCATTGTCAGTGCACAGCTCTGTGAGACCAAGAGAAGGACTGATCACTTGTGTGTATAAGAGCCCTGTGTGGAGCTAAACTTAGGAATACAACCTAAGTATTCAGGGGAAAAAAAGTCCAGGGGCTTATGGCCTTTAAAAGTCAATGTTTACTAATTACAGATCCATACAGGATTGATTAGCCCTCATCACTCTTAGATGTATGGGTACCTCACATTTGATAAAAACATCTGGTGCAGAACTTCAACCCAATGCAGCCTTACTAAGGCTAGTGCCTTGTCCAGTAAGCAGCATTTTGACTGTTTGCATTTACTTGGGAACCTCAGCAGGAGTGTGACCCACTCCTGCCAGGGCTTCATGTAAATGCACTGGACCCTTGGGGCCCAGAAGATGGTAGACCAGTAAGAAAAAGTAAGGTCCTTGGGATGAGGAAAGGGTACGTTTGGGCAGCGAAGAACTCAACAGCAAATCCTTCTGGATTTCTGCAGGCAGGAAGGACATCCTCTACTTTAGAGCACTAGCACATGATGAAATAGGCCTAATATATTACCAGGCCAGCTTAGACCAGCAATCCCTCCCATAAAGTGTGGTGTCACAAACATTTCTCCAGGAAAGCCAGTGAGGTGCGCCACTGCCCTCCTGGACATCAACCACCTCCAAATACCACAAAAAGCTGCCTATAGGTCATGGCCTACACATCTGAAAAAGATGGAAAAACAGATGCATGTAGGAGACTTCAGTCACTGACACTTCTTCATCCTGAGCTCTGTGTATCACACAGCAACATCCCAGTGCTCCAGGACAGCACAGACATCTCTGCCTACCTGAGGAATGGGACACAGGCACCATCCCTGAGCCCCAAAGCAGGCTGGGACACCCCCAGTGCCCAACACCCTCTCACCATCACCAGAACATTTTCTGGAGATGCCTTGTTTTAGGGAAAGGCAGTTACAGGGCAGATATCTGGGTCTACGGTTGGCTTCTGTGTGCAATAGGGAGCCCATAACCAGAAAAGTACGTGAACAGCAGTTTGGCTTTTGAAAAGACCAGATTCAGTTTGACAATGCTTATCCACAATTAAGTTCCAACTGATCTTGTCAGACTCCTGTCTTCAGTCTACTCACATCTCTAAAGAATTAAAGGGACATTGAAAACATGCTTTCATGACTCATGTTTAATTGTCAGCTGTCCTTCCTCAGTACAGCTCTAATTAGAAATCAGAAACACATTTTTGAGCTCAGAAAGACACAAAAAATTGGCATTAACTGACAAGGGAAGCCTGTGGGAGTGCTTTAAGTCCAACAGGATTCTGCCATCTAAGTTATGTTTTGCCAAACTAGTCATTGGGCTTAATAGAGGGTTAAGAGCCCAGAGTCTGTGGCACTCCAAAAGAGAAATCAGATGCTCTTGCCACCCCTCCTGAAAGAAATTTTTTTCCATTACTATCAAAGCTCAGAAAGCACTTCCTTTCTGAGCACATTACAAGTTATTCCCCTTTTTCCTCATCATGAACACCCTTAATGGTGAAAAAGTGACTATCACCAAATACACCTTTCAGCTAGCTGGAGTTTGCCAAGGAGCCTTTGGCAAAGCACAAATATAAACACAGCCTGAATCACTACTCAGATTTAACCACAAGTCTCAACATTATTGTCATGATTGCAGATAGTTTTGCAAGTAAATACATGGGCAGCATTCAGTATTAAAGAACACGCTAGATAGGCCTTACGAGTATAATTCACAACACTGCTAGGAGTAGTCTTCATAAAATATATAAACTGAAAAAAAAAATCAATTGTGCCAATTGTCCATTCCTGACATGTATTTATTTCTCTTTATTTCTCCCAGTCTTTTGTCAGCTGGTAACAGTCATATAATTTGCATGTTATTTCCCCTCAATACATAGCCTCTATAATGGGAGCAAGAGACAACTGTGGAGTGTCAGAGTTGACAAGCCTAAGTAGTTTCCCTTGAGATGCCTAATGCCTTTTTACAGCACTGCCAATTATTCAACCATGCAAGCAGATACTATTAAGATACTTAAAATTAATCATTTCCCACTAGACTCAAACACATTATAAACCTCACCATAAATCTCAACCTCTAGTCCAGATGAACTTATTAAATAATGTTCATATTTTTTATTTCATAAATGCTTGTGAAATATGGTTATATACTTACGGTTTATAAAAATACAATGTGATTTTTAGGTATATTTTTATATAGTTCAAACAAAAGATTTCTCAAATTTGTAAAAAAATTACAGGTGGCATTTCAAGTAATCTGTAAGCTACATTTACTGCATCTTTAAGAACTTATGTGGAATCACAACTTTTTGGAAGTAGTTCTTTGCTACTTCTTGTTGCAATTCCACATGTACTTCTTCTCATCATTATGACATGAAAACCTAGTCATCAGCTTAACACAACCCACAAAAATTTTAGATAAAATTCATATTTGTGCACATACATACATGCCAGCTTTCAAGCCACTTTCCCAGTACTGTGTTTCTTCCCTTTCTAAAGTGAAAAGGGGAATTTGGATGGATAAACAGTACAAGCAATGACGCCTGAAACACCTCCTTTGGCCCATTAGTCAATTCCATTAGCTAAATGACTAGGAAAAAAACCCTTCTTCATGACCCACCACTTCCACAGGTGCTGACACACAAGAAAATCTGCAACTCTCCTCAGTTAACAACTAATGTTTTAGCAACTAAAAGCATGATCAGATGGCCATTCCTAACTGCTCTTCACAGTAGCTCTGCATCATTTGCAAAATTGAGTCTTCATTTCACTTTCAGCATCTATTATTTAGACATGCAGGGCATTGCAGAAATTGAGACGACAAGCTGTACCAGGAGTTTACAAACCTGAGAAAACTGCCAGAGTGAGAAAAGGCAAACAGATATTGAGCGGGAGCTACTGGACCAACTCATCTCAAACTGAAGTAATTTGTGCTATAAGAAATACCTCCATTGTTGGTTCTCCCAAGGAGGTGGGATTTTTAAAGACACACTGAACTGTCACTTAAAATCAGTCCACATTCAGTCTTCAATCAAAGGATGACGCTTTCTCCAGTGCAATTTTAAAGTGAAGCCCAATCTTAAAAGAAAGCAAATTTAAAAACTAAGACACTAGGTACTCCCTTAAGGGCTGGAGTGCTACAAAAGTTGTCACTAAAACACACATTACAGTATGAATTTCCTTCTAGTTAGAGCGCTAGCAATAGAAAGGGACAAACTACATTGTGATGTCAGACAAATGAAACAGAGTCAAATGTAACACCAAATTTCATCAAACACATGGTCAGCAAAGCCTCAGATTTTGAGGTACACAAGAGCCTGTATCCACCCACCCTTCAGCCCAAGCTGCCCCCTGCCACAACCTGGGGTTGTGCTACAGCCTCTGGCCTTGGTGTGACCCACACTCAGCACGGTGTGGGATGCAACAAGTTTCCACACCCATCACCCCACACCTTCGTGCATCAGAGCTGCAACCTCTCTCACTCCAACAGAGGAAGGACACAGGCTGTCCCTTAATATTACAGTATCTCATCTCCTGTTGAGGAGGCAGTTTTGGAGTAGAATCCCATTTCACCGCGTCACTAAAACCTGGCAGATGTTCCCAGACAGAAGAGAGACAAGACTTCAAAGATACTGCTTGCAACATGGGTGCAGTTCTACTATCAGCCAGCACCACTGTGCCCTACTAGCACCCACTCCATTTGGAAAACTGACTCAGGACTTGCAGATCCAAGCAGCACTTCTAAGGATTTGAAACACCACCAGAACAAAAATGCCAGGGCTTTCTCTGCACATCATGAGCACTTAATAAATTAGTTTGGCATTTCTGAAATTCACATTAACTCAACCAGCCTCCTCTCACTTTTCTCATGTTTTCCTTTCTTCACAACAGACACCCACGCAACCTTTAATAAGACCCAGTCACTCTGACAGAAAGGCTGAAATAAAAGGGCAAGATACAGCCGATATGTTTAATCAGCAAATTGTCATGTCATCTTTTATGGCTTGCCAAGATACAAGGTTGTCAACCGTGCTACAGAACTGCCAAATGGGCTTTGCTGCTATTTAAATATTAGAGGGCTTTGATTTAACAAAAAGCACACTATGCCTGACCTTAATATCGGTGCAAGAAAAGTTAAACTCAGCTTGGTCTTAGGTGTAACTCAGGGACAAAGCAGTCACAAGAAAGTCACTATCATTACTGAGGCTTGTAATTACGTCCGAATCAGTTTTTAAACGTAAATGTGTATCAAGCTATTGGTCCCACACGTTGTTTCAAAAAAATTAAGACTTTTTTCAAACACTTCAGGATGTCTTTAAGAGTTTGTGAATTGGCTTTTTTTCCTTTGAGATTCGTGAAGAGCAGCTAAAGTTAAGGCACTTTCATGTACTGAGACCTTCCCCCTTGTCCCATCCCCCTACTCCAAAAAGTTCTCCACTCTTTTGAAGTGCCGGCTCACAAGTTAGTGACCGTCCATTTAAACAAAGGACCGGTGAACACTGCTCTCACATGTGACCCATTCCACCCCCCTCCTCCCCCCTGCCCAGGTGCTTCCCAGCGCACCTGGCAGCGCT
>JAHLSL010013598.1:2472925-2563851 GCA_025920805.1 Petroica traversi | reverse complement strand
TGGGCGGCGAGGGCGAGCCGCAGCGGAGGGGAGCTTCCTTGCACCCCGCTTAAGAGCCTTGGTCGGGATGCGGGACCTCCCTGCTCGGGAGAGTACGGTTACCGTCGGGGCTGCGCCTGGAAACTCAGGATCTTTGGGAAAATCTGCCTGGCGCTCACCCAAGAGGAGTCGGCGATGTGTGCAGGTTGGAAGGACTGGTTCGAAGCCCACAAAAGGAGCGTTGTCCCCAGCAGATCCCATAAATGGGGTCAGATCCGATGCCTGTTCACGGCTGGTGCACAGCCCAGTGCCGAGAGATGGGGAGTGGAGGCTCTCACGTGAAATCCTTTTACCATTTTGGAGCCTCGGCAGGGCTTTCAAAGACTAAAAAGGGCTTCAGCTCCCTCCGCACTGTTTTGTGAACCTCAGCTTAGAAACAAAGTTTTTAGACTTGTGCCTTGATTTTTACTGGCCGGAACAGGCCATCTCTAAAGCCTTTTCAGCTGTGAAAGAATATGGTAGTCCCTGGTTTTGTGTGCCTTGAATTTTATCGCCTCAGGGTTTGAATATTCGGAATGGATTGATGGGTGGTTTCTTTCACTCCTCCCACTCTTATCTCAAGTGCTATTTCCATTGCCCTAGGGCACCAAGGTCTCAGGAGCAAATGATTCAGAAGCTTTGTGATGATGCCAGGAAGGGTTTCACAGGACAGTCCCTCCCAAATATAAAACAGAATCCACAGGCCAGGAGTAAGCAAGATGCAGGAGACTTAGCCAAGTCAGGAGTGTGACAATACCTATTTTTTTTTTCCAGCTCTGGATACAGGACCTTGCAAGGTGATTATTTTGAGTTACTTCGCAGAGGAAAAGGACGCAGCTGAGGTGCATCACTTCTTGCTTTTTCTGGTTTTAGGTGCTGGGTGTTTTCAAATGCTGGCACCTTCTGATCCTCCCTTCTCAATTCCTTCTTTCTATGTAATTCCTCTGCTTTTCTTCTGCCTTTCCCTGGTTAATTCTCCTGAAGCTCTGCATATTTCTAGATTTTTTTTCAGACATGATACCTGAAGTTCATGAATGGAGACCACCAAAATTTCTCTCAAGGAATATTGATTCCAGAATAGACCAAGGAGGATAGTAAGGAAATTTGAAAACATCTCTATTTTTTTTTCCTGTGGACCACGCTCAGGTAATGGAAGACAAAAAATGTTAGGGTTCTCTCCTATAAAAAGCTAATAGGCTCAGTGACATTTCTATCTAAATCATTTCCAGTATTCTTCTGAAATCACTGAAGCCATTAAAACATTTTAGAGATTAAATCACATCAAGTATTTTTCTAAGTAAAGCTGCTATGACGTTGATGTAAACCACCCCTCAAACCACAAAGCTTTTATTTAAAAAAAAAAAATCTTTTATAGATTTTAATTCAAACCCACATATTTTTGGAAATATTAGCAGTCCAAATTTGCAAACAGGCCCTGCAGCTCTTTAAGATGCTAATAATTATTAATCCTGACTGCTAACTTCTCATCCAGAGGCTATTTTTTTTATGGTTGAATTACCAACTCTAGAAAAAATGGGGTACTGATGAAAGAAGTAATCAAGATACCTGTGAGCACCACTTACCATTTTTTATATTAACAACCAAAAAGAAAGTATATTCAGACTAGCAAACAACTCCTTATCATCAACTTATTCATGCGAATAGTTGGGTCAGGACCAGGTTGTACCAGAAACTGTACAAACAGAATGAAAGCACTCAGACTATGGCACTGAACAGAGCAAGCAGATAGGACCATTTCCACTTTTCCCACTTAATCCTTTCTTTCAAGAGTTGCCAGCTCTTGACAATTAAAACAAGTGAAATTAAATAAAGAAGTCAATTGTTGCATTACCTCGGTAAGAATGATAGAAGTCTTTCAGTGAGGTCAGGCAGTGGATGGGGCTTTTTCCATTGATGGGGCAATTAAAACCAGCAGGTCTTGGTTCACCCCTCGGCTCCTTGGGACTTGTCTGGCCCTTGCAGAGTGCACTAACTGGGAGCCTGGGGGATCTGCCAAGTGGGGCAGAGGGATATCTAAGTGAGCACAAAGTGAGGAGGGCCAGTAAGCACCTGCCAATCTGCTCCGTCTGCCTTGCACATGCATATAGGGAAGGCTGGGAGAGGGGACACTGAACCCACCCTGTCGAGCACCAAAGAGAGAAACTTGTCTGTGTCTAAATCAACCCAGCCAAAGCCTCCAGGAGAAGAGGGGATAAAGATGTCTGTGTGTTGCTACCATTTCACAGGGGAGAGCAACGAGGAGCAGGTTCATCCTCCCCAGTAGGACACTGGCAGTGGCCTTGTCACTGTCAGAGGTGCCTGTGCAGCTCCCGCCATCCAGCTGGGGCTGTGGGAGTCAGTGTTTCCCTTGCTCAGCCCAAGCACCAGCCAGAGACTGGGAACAGGTGATTCTGCTGGGCTTTTCTAGCTCTCTGGGGGGTTTTCTATTTGGGATCTGCTCTGCCAGGTAGGAAGTCTGCTCTATTAAACATTTAGGAAAAAAGCCTGAACCACCCCCCAAAGCCCAAACCCACCTATTTCCTTCAAAAAGCCAGATGTCCCATGTCTGTGGAAATTATAAGTGGCAAAGTAAAAGTCATAGTTTGGAGAGAGAGAACACACTGTATTTTTCCGTGATCTGGTGCAGGTAAATATTGTGGTATTCTTTGACAGAGATTTCCGATTGCTCACAATGCAGATAAACCCTATGCACACAGAGAACATGTGTTAAAAAAAAGAACTTAAGAGAAATCATCCTTTCTGCAGTGGGTTGAGTAGAGGCTCAGGCACAGTGAGTTCCCATGGGCTTTCAGGCCCCATCCTTCTGGGTTTTAACACTTCACATGCCTGAAACCTGTTTTGTGTTGGACATCCCACACAGCCTACTCAGAAGCCACTGGGTCAGTCACTTCAGCACCTCTGTGCTGCAAGTGCACCTGAGTGCAGGGGATCTGGGGCCTCAATTTAGAGGCATCAACCCTGCTCCCAGCTGTGGCCCATGGCCTTTGTGAAAGTGTGGGAAGGAGGGGAATCAGACATTCCCTCTGCTGTTGTATTTGGCAGCAATTTTTTGCTTTGCTGCCACTGTAGAGGAGCACAAGAGGCTACAGTTATCTTAGATGAGTTGCTTTAGGTTTTCCTCAAACAGCAGTGTACATCTATGGCTCCACAGCAAGCAGCTCCATATCACCCTAGCTCATAAATTGCATATTTTTCCTTCTCCCACCATTCTTCAGCCTTGGAAAATCAGATGCTGTCAGTTCCACAAGGCGCACAGCTCCAGGGAAGCCCCTGAAGCCACAGCAAACTTCACCTGATTTGTTGGGGTAGTGGAAACAGCCCTGATGTATGAAAAGAATACAAAACAAAACAAAAAGTTGAAATGTTCTTTCCACAGGAAATGGTAATATTTTCCCACGCCTTATTTTGTCAGTTCTAGAAATACCACTTACCTGAAAAAAACCACATATTTATTTTCTACCCAAAAGGAAGATTTGGCATGTAGGAAGTGGTGTTTCAAGCACCCACCCATGCGGTGACCCTGCCACCCCTGCCCCCCAGTTCCTCCCTGCCCTTGTGGTGTGATGCACAGAGAGGGTGAGCAGGGCAGGGCTGTGCTGCTGGGGTGTCCCCATCACAGGCCTCAGGTGCACCTCTGCCTCCGAAGGACACTTTGAAATGCTGATTATTGCCCAGCAGCTGCCAATGCCAAAGCTAGGATAGCAGCCTAAGGAATTAAATAATACCCTATTTAACAAGAACCGGATGTTTACTGTCAGGAATATTCTGCACACCATGGTGAAAAGCAGAGGTAATGCATTGCACTGGTCCCCACACAGTGGGCAGGGCAGCTGAGAGGCAGAGCAATCCTCTCCACTGCAAGCCTGTAAAAGCCCAGCTTTTTCTCTCTTTTGCATCTGCTACTCTGACTTGCTTTTAGAGATGCAGCAGTGTCAGTAGATGCACAGCCTGTCTCTCTTTTCTTAGCACAGGACACCACTGGCAATTGACACTGCATGGCTGGTTTCTGCAGAGCCCCGTTGCAAAGGAGGGATGTTACAAACACAAAAGAAGGCAGGGCATTTTTTCTACCCTGGTTCATGGCTCACATCAGTGGCAGCAGGGAAAAAAGTACCATACACTTGCCTGAGAGTCCAGAGTGAAACGAAGAAATGCACCAGTGTACCTGATTTTCCCTCATCAGAGTTTTCAGTGCTGGAGGGTATGTGTTGCTGTTTGCCACACATTGTCTTGCCTCTCACCATTAGCCCTATGGATATTTGAGGCAGAACAGTGTTCTTGATTTGTGCATGAATGCACAAGAATGCAACTCCAGAAATAATTTACTAGATTAAATGTAGCACTTGCCTTTCCCCTTATTTTTGGAGAAGCAGTGTTAAAATATGCTCCCCAAGGTTTGAGCAACTCTTATATGACAGGAGAAAAAGTTGCCACCAAGCTTTTATCCCTGAAATATTTTAAATAATGCTTGATTCCCCAGAGCTCCCAGACCTTTATTTTTGAGCAAGATGAGGAGGCCACTGCAGTTTAATGTATCATCAGTATAATGAAGTTATACAACCAAGCTCAATCTCTGCAAAAGGCCTTACTTGGACTTGACGCCTGTCATGATTCATCTGAGAGATTAATAGAATAATTTCCTTAATAGATATGTGCATACAGCAGCTGTGGTTTTGAACTACATTGGAGAATCTTGCTGAAACTTAAAATTATCACCAAAGGTCTGTTTGGATGCCTGTGCTGGGAGAGATGAACACGTCTGCATGACAGCTCGTGAGCCTGAATGAGGTTGGATATTCAGGATACCTGTCCTACATGCCAGGGCATGGAGAACATATTTTACAGCATCCCAACAGCAAACTTAAGATCTGCAGTAAAAGGGAAAACAACAACTCTGGGAAGAAAGCAGGACCGAAAAATCATTGGAAATTTCTTTCTGGATGAAGAAATTTATAAAATCAACTCCCAAAGTCAGACTCATTTGATGCAATCCTAAATTTGTGCATGTTCATTCTAAGGAATGGCAGAATGAGGAAACTAATGACCCCAGCATTTTTTTCCCTCTTGCATGGGTCACTGGAGGAATTTCTCCTTCATTTTGGGGATAGGTAGGATATAGGTAGGTCCATTCTCTTCTGCATAGATGGATTTGTTTACTTTGTACAAATGATGATTTGATTCCTATGATTTTGATTTGATTTCATCAAATTCATTAGACAACTGTTCTCTTAGAATGGGGTTTCTTAATCTTCATTCTAGTTTCAAATTAATGGGAGGAGTTTATCTTAGAGTCATGGTACCTTTATTTTAAAGAAATATGATTAGAATATTGAGAGCTGTAAAAATGCAAGAAAAAACAGGATGTACTTGGGCATTTTGTTGAGAAGGGTGGTGGACCCACCTTCTGCTTATCTGATCTGCTGACTGACTTAACAAGTCAGGGCCCATCTGATGATCATTTAGTGATGACTCTCAACACTAAAAGTCACACTTTGACTAGAGATCGAACTGTGGAAGACTATAGGTCTTTTGCTCCTGTCTGGAAGACATCAGTGTGGAGCCGCTTTGCAGAGGCTGGGGACTGTTCTTCAAATGCATGCCATGCTGATTAATCTGTGATTATTCTGGTTGTGGATGTTGATCCTCTCTCATAACTCACAGAGATTTTTCATCCTGAAGCACTAGATTCTGGCTGTTGCACCAGCAGGGGTACAACATGGCTGGTGTAATAACACCGTATTTGTGTTTCAGTGAGCTCATGACTAGCAGTGTAAGCCTTCAGCCTTCAGATGTACTGTCAACACAACCTGGCACAGTAAGTACAGATTCACCCATTGAACTAAACCATTGCTTTGTTTTGGTAGCCAGATGCTTCATCTGGGACCTGGCAGCTGTAGTACGGACACAGGTATCCTTTCAGTGTCCCAGACCACCCTGGAACACATGCAGAGTCCCAGTTTTTCATACATGGTGCACTGTTCTCCCTGGATTCAGAGAATGCACTTTGGTACTTTATTAATGATGAGCACTGCTGAGGAGTCAAAAAAATAAGTTACTCCCCAAATGACTTAAGTTTGGGCAGCTTCCCACCCTCCTTCCAGCAGTGGCACTGAGCAGCTCCATCATGTCCTGTGCTGGTGTGTCCCAGCTCTGCAGGAGTGTGCTCCTGCAGCTGTGCCTGCAGAGCTGTGAGCCACCCCACCACTTTTGTGGGCACTCCCCTCTGCACTGAACTGTCCAACTCAAACCACACAAAGGTTCACAGGGGTCAGGAAAAGGCATCTTGGGCAGGGGGTGAGTTACAGCAGTGTCAGGGAGAGCAGGGACGGGAACTGTTTGGAAGAGAACTGCTGAAGTTAAATGGAGGATTAAACAAGTTCCAGTTTTGCAACCACAAATACCTTATGTTCAGTGCTTTTCCTTACCAGGCTGTGGGAATGATCAGCATTGCAGGAAGGCTCAGACAGGAAGATTTTCTCCACCATGGAAATACTCTGGGTGCTCTCACAGCAGCTGGTGCCTCAGGGCCAGTGCTCCATCGACAGTGCCTGCCTTGTGAACAGGATCCCAGAACTGCAAATCCTCTGGGGGTATTTGGGGGCATCCTCCATTAGTCAGCAATACAGAAAACTATCAGTGAACCAGAACTAGTGGAAATTACGGGACATGCTGCAATGCCCTCTGCTTCCTGAAACTATGCCTGTCTGTGACTTTATTTCCAAGTTATGTATTTTCCACCCACAGCACCCCTGTGGCTCATAGGATGTCGAACCAGTGGTCACTCTTGTCACTCATTACTGCAGGAGGTGTGCAGGGCTGTGTCACTCCTCCTAAAGAGCCTGATTCCTCCCCTGGAAGCAACAGTCCCAACTTTATTCTGCTGCCTTCAAAGGAGGGATGTGAATGCAGTGTGTCTTTTGTTTGTTGCTTTTGCAGTTTCCCAATTCTTGGTGGAAACTAGCAAAATCCAGAAAGTTAACGTAAAAAAAAATCAAAGTAAAATGAAACCAAACAAAACAAAACCCACATAATCAACAAACAAACAAACAAACCCAGCCCACCAAACCCACAAAAGGCCCACTAAACTTAACATTTTTATTAGGAAAAAAATAGAGTTTTCCCTATTTTATTTATTTGTTGAAATATTTTGTGATTACTTTTTGCCTGCCAGCTGCCATTTGTGCACAACAGTCCTCAGTTTGGTGCTGAGAGCCCCACATGGTCTAGAAAGTGAGATGCATTCAGCAATTTACCCTGCCCTTTTAAAGTACTGCTTCCTTTGTTCCCAGCAGTGTGTTGAGTTTTTGAGCTTTTCCTCTCTGATTGCTTATTAATGGATGGATTTCTTTCACTCAGCTGCAGCCTTTGTCCAAGGCTGAAGCAGGCCTTGGGGCAACTGGGTTTCCCTACAACCTGAGCTGAGCTGTCTTTTTTACACATCCTGAATGCTCTTTAATCTGCCACAGATTACAGGAGTTTTGCTCTTCCTAATTTAATCAATTGTTGAAGCCTCTTACATAAACCAACCTGTTTGAAATATTTTAGACACTGTTGACTTAATATTATTCTCCCAGTGTTAAAAGCTGGCAGTATGCAGTGCAGTGAAGATGCCATCCTTCCACTCTGAGGCAAGTGCCATCAACTCAGTTTTTGTAAAGCTGTTCTTGCTCGCAGTCACTTCCCCTTCTCCCCTCCACTTCCCTTCCTACCTCTGGGAAAAATGCCTCCTCAAGGGTTTAGATTTGAGACCAGGATTTTATTTGAGCCTTAACTCAAACCAGAATGCACTCCTTTGGAGCACTTCCAACCTTTTTTTTTTTGATACTTGAAAAGGGACTGTTCGTCTCTCTAAAAGCCAACCTGCAAATAAAGGAAGGGATAGGGTTTTTGTGCACTTCCTTTCTTCACTATGTATGAAGTCCAGAAACACTTGTTTGCTTGAGGTTCTTAAGGTTTTAAGATAGCTTTCTGGCACTTTCAAATTCTAGATGTATCAGTTGAGCTAAGCTTGCTTTTGTTGGTTTGTTGTTTGTTTGTTTGTTTCCACTGAACTCTTCTTGGGGGGAAAGAAATTTGCACAGATGTTCACACTGGGGAAAGTCAGAAATGTTTGATAGGAAATATTCCCTTTCAGCTGTTTTACAGGTGTTTACTAAGAGCATAAGACATAGTTCTGTTGCCATCCAGTTGAAAGACCTTGTGCCTTTGATTATTCAATTTTCTTTTGTAATTTGCATCCTACCAGTAGTTGCATGTTTAGAAATATTTCATGAAAAGAGGTGGATAGTGAAAAACCTTACTTCAAGGCCTAGTTCTAAAAGAACACAGAAAAAAGGGATGTAATGATTTATATATCTTTTAAATTCATGAAGGAAAACTTTAAACAAAATTTTTTTTGTATTTTTTTCTAAAGAGAAAATTTTATTTTGAAAGGTGCAAAGCATCAAATTGCTTAGACCAGACAAGCAGAACAAAATGTTACAACTTCCAAGACTTTCTAAATTATTCCTATAAAAGTTATTATTGAGCATCTTCGGGGGTTTTGTTTGATTGGTTTGACCAGCTAAACACTTGGGTTGATGTTTTTAGGATTTTTTACTGACCGATATTGAGTGATAACATTGTTTGCAAAAAACTTCATTAAGGTTGGTTTTTAAATTCTTGAACAGTTGCAAAACAGTCTGGTTTTGAATGAAAAGGAGTAATTTAAACCAATCCCTCAGTAAGAACATGAAGAGTCACAGAAACATATTCACTGTGTGAAGTGCTCAATGAATGCCGGAATTTACTGTAGCTTTCCAAAACACAAACGGAGTTCTACTGTGAGAGTGCTTTGTCTTTATTCATGTAATCAAAAGAGACTTTTTCCACAGGGGCCCCTTCTCCTTTCAGTGCACTGATTAGACTGGAGCATTACCCAACCTGAGATGACTTATTTAAGACCTCTTGATTATTTTTTAATTACTCTGTTTAACCAGTTTAAAAGATGGTTGAAACATAGTCAGCCAAGTAACTCTCCAAACTACCCCACTCCCAACTCCAGCACTAATGGTAACACCCTATGGATATGTACAGGTTCCTCTCTACCAGAAGGGATCAGCACTGTAGTGCAGTAAAACCCCAGCAGAACACTATTAAGTGCTTCATTTTCAAGCCTTGTTTTGTGAGATAGAAACACCTAAAAGGGTCCTAGCTGGCTCTGTGTCAGGCTGTCGGCTAAGCTTTAATTGCCCTTTCTGAAATATTTGAGACAATGTTACTTGCAACAGACAAAAGGAAAAATAAAAGAAAGCGTTTAAATGTTTGCTTTCACTTTTCCAAGCCTTCACAATTGGTGGGAAACAACGAGAAAGCATTCAGCTTCCCAGGAGAGGCTAGATAACCCATGTCTGCCAATTTTAAGTGACAACGCTGTACGTGGCACAAATGTGGCTACTCCTACTCATGATCATGCCTGTTTACTCCATCACCTCCTGATGCCATGGTTTCTTTCAGGTAGCATGAAAGGTTTGCTTCCTGTACAGATGCTGCTCTGCAAACCAGGATATCCAGTGTTAGGGCTGGCCATGTAGTGCAAACCAAAAGCAGCTACCTTGACTGTTCAAATGTTTTCCAGATGCACTGACATTTGTACTTCTGGGCATTATTGCTGGCCTTCTCATAGCTGGCACAAACAACTTACATCTGCCAGATGTGGAGGTGTGTGCTGAGACCTGGCCTGGATCAGGTGTGCTCTCTGGGGCAGTGGGGCTGTGCACAGACCTGAGGCTGCTGGTCACCACCTTGCCACCTGTGTGCTGCCCCAGGATGGGGCATGGCTGATGTGTCAACAGAGAGATGCTGGTGCTGAGCTAGAGGATTCCTGTGCCAAATCCAGCACTGTGCTCCTTAAAGCTGGTGCTAGCTAGTGGTAAATGCAAGGGGTGGGTGAGCTCTGCTGAACTCCCAGCTAAATTGTGTAGTGCTTGTCTGCTGGTTGCCTTTGACAGCCTCAGCAGTTTACCCTGGACCTGCCTACTTTGGACACACAAAACCCTTCCTAGTCTTTAATCATTCAGTTGCTGAATTCAGGAGTCAGGAATATTTCTGTTCCACAGCTACAGTCCAGAGGAAGAAAGGAGGGCACTGCAGTCACTGAGCTCCCCACTGATATTTTTCACATACACTAAATGAAAAACAGAGGATGTTTTTCAACCAGCTTGTTGCTTGTAGTGTCTGCAACAGGCACAATTTATCCTAAAGACAGACTGGCACATCCACTGCCCAAATTAATGTCTTTTTTGCTAAATGATGTTTCTTTAAGAAAATGTGCTTCCTACTGAACTTTTCTTTCCAGCTGTGTTCTGTTGAGGTATAAGATGCAACACAAAGGCACTTATAAATATGCTGTGTAACAGTCACTTTATTGCAAAATGAATATTTGTTTCACAGAGTTCTGCTGTTGAAAGAAATGTACAAGCCATGTTCCATTTGTGGAAGGGACGACATGAAATGCAAACTGAGGGCAAGACTGGCCATCTGATTGTGAGGTGCTCAGCTTGTAAAATGGGAGTGAGGAGTCTGTCAGTATTCATATTACCCTGAGTATCATTTAAATACAAAGAACCACTTCATTACTTTTACCTAGTATTTTGTACACCTGTTAGGGGTCTTATTTACGTGAGGTTTCTGTTAGTTAGGCTGTAAAGGACAAGTACCTTGATGTTGATGTGGGCTTGATAGATGGCAGTATTTTGACCTTCCTCCTCAACTGGCAGTTAAAAACAATAAAGAAATGGCTAGGTTCTGGCTGGCAGAGATCTCATCGCTTCAAAACTTCAGGAAATTAGAAATATTTTCAATCTAGAACTGTTTTAAAGCAACTTGAATATAGAGAAGCCACTCGACATAAAGGCATCTTTTGTTTTGAGCTTTTTATACCATTTGCTTATGTACTTTGGATGTGCTCACTTAAAAATCAGGGAGTACTTATTCCTGATTATTTCATTTAACAATACTATGAATGAGGAGGGAAATTATTTTCTTACACTCCAAGTGCTATGTATCTATAGGGTTTATTTCACCTATTTCAGCACCTCATCTTGTTTGTCCATCCATGCAAATCTTCTACCAAGCACATGCAAAATATGATACCAATGGCAATGAAGTGCTTGGTTCAAAAGGCAAGGTTGCAGGTGATTGTAAAAAGTCAAAGTGTTTCCACTAAAAGCAACAGCCTCAATCTCCCTTGTGCTTTTGGATTAAAGAGGTCTTTTCTTTAGCAACATATGGGATCAGCTCTAAGAAAGTTCACTGTCATTTTCTAAAATGAAGTATAAAGGAAAAAAAAAAAAAAAATCAACCATTTCTTTGAATTTTAACATTAAATTCTTGTGCTTGGGCAAATGGAATTGGTTATTTTAATCAGCATTAAAGTGTCATTTCCAAAACATTGAAGAGGTGCTGGAGAGGAAGTAACATTTGGGATGCTTTCATGGATCTTTGTTTCAAAACACAAACATTATGTGGTAAGCATAGCCACAATAAAAATTGTAGCTCTTCCACTGCCTCACTAAAGGACTTCCAAATGTCCTAATGAGTTCCAGAAGTCCTAAATTATTTCTAAAGTCCTAATGTCTCCTCTATCTTTGCATCCTCATCTGCAAAATTGTAATAATATTTCCATACTACAGAAGTGGTGCACACATTATTTAGTAAGATGTTTGCTTAGGACTAAAAAAATACTAAGCACTAGATATTATAAATTATGTGCTAATTTCTCTTAAGCTGCTCTAAAGCCTGAGTCAAGTGATTTGCAGGAAATCCCCTTTGTGAGCTTCTGTAGTTAATTTTGGATAAGTTTATCTACATAAGAGCTTTTTGTATTAAAGAATCATCTTTTTAAACTGTTACTTGTTAGCTCTGCTAAATAAGTCACCGATTACTAACTGCATGTCAAGTCACTATAATGCATGTACCTATACTTAGAAAAAAATTTAGAAAATCTATAAGAACTATTCATTACTACTTCTTGATTTTCATGCTTTGAATGAGAAAACTTGTGCAGAATTCCCTGCAGTTAAGGACCATGACAGAGAATCTGTTTCAGAAACTAAGGAACTTATTCTCTCCTGAGCACCAGCTCAGCAAAAACTGAGCAGGTAACCATGTCCCTACTCATTAAGATAAAATTTAAGCATGTGACTAACTTACAGACTTACATTGCCAAAAACACACGGATAAATGCTGTCTTGAAAAGGACCATAAACACATACAATTTGCTTTTATTCCTTAAACATGTTATTTAGATTCACCTCAACCAAACCACACAAAGTTCTGTGTCTGTTACCTAGTCATGACTGACCTCATGCCACTGACCACTAAGGTCCACTCCTGTGCATTAGGCAATTATTGTACAATATATACAAAAATATCTAAAAAGCATCCCCTTCCTTTCCAAGCCTTATGATATGTGCTTGATTAGAATTTATCCCCTAGTTTTCATTCAGTGATCTTATGTAAATGCTTTTCTGCGTGCTGTCCAGAAAGCACACATGCTGACTTGTGAGAGATTTCTGATTTCAAAGATGTGGAATAAATACTCCATCACTTCTGTCTTGCAGCATGAAGCTCTTCCTTGGCCAAACCAGCTGGTTCTTAGGTGCTTTGGGAAGAAGTCTGAGAATCGTACTTCCTAAAACTGTGGTTACGGAAAGATTCCCTGCAATGATTAATAAATAAAGTTGGCAAATGAAAAACAATCAAAGAAATACCAGTCTTGTGAAAAGGAGCATCAGCTGAAACATGCTATGTGTTGACAGGTCAGAGCTGTCATTTCTTCTTCTCCTCCCACCCCAAACTGGGCACAGTGGCTCTGTGAAGAAGCTTATAGTCACAAGCAAAGAACATTAGACTCTTCTGTCTCACTCATGTGACTAAAAAGGACTGTGTTTTCTGCAGTGAAAAGATGACATAGTTCATGCTGCCTAGCACCACATCCTTTCTGGCTTCAAAGTTGAAAAATCACAAGATGTTTCCAGTAACCTTGTTAGGGTGAGGGGGAAGCCTTATCTAGTAATGCACTAAAATTGCATAGACCTTCTACCCCTGGAAGGTAGGGGATAGAGAAACACAGTTAACACTACAAGCATCCACAGTGGAAGTCAGCAGATTTCTTAAATCATAAATTGAGTTCACAGTGGATATTCTGGCTTGGTTTTAGCTGCCAGAAAAACTCCCTTTCTTCCTTGCAAAAAGTGGTATATTTTTGTGTAGCCACGGATAACCCTGCCCTGACTGTACCTTGTGCTGTGGACTTTCACTATAGGTTTGTACAGCTCTGGGATCTTCCTCTCAATCATGGGTCTAAGGTTCTCCTTCAGTTTCACATAGTTTCTTTTGAGCTCCTGATGATATTCCCGCTGGTCAGCAGTAATAAGGTGCTTGTTTCTCTCCACTGCTTCACCACACCTAGGCAAAAGGAAAGAAAATACCCCATGATTATATATATATATATATATATAATCTATTTCTGTTAAACTCATTCATTTTTTGTTAGGTAATTTGCATGGACAAGAATCCAGTTCCTTTGGTCTAGGCAAGTTCCTCTGGTGACTTGTCAGGACTACAGTGATAACGAACTAATAAAAAAGCTCTGTCTTTTCCAAGTACATAAATTGAGATTCTATTTTTTAGATATTAGGAAAGTCTGAGCTAACAAAAAAACAAATTTAATGACTGTAGAATACTGAGTTAGCTGACTACTTAATGTATAAACAGACAAATTGGCAACAGCAATTAGAAGATATATGTTTGGCATAAGGCTTGTTTTTATTTAACTCAGACTCATCCTTCAGCATGGAGGATACTTTGGACTAAGGAGATGAGTATCTTCATATGTGAATACGCTGGTTGAGATTTACAAACATATCTAAAGCCAAAAACATGTGTCTGCCACTACCACTGTGTCTGCTAGATAGATGACGTTTTCTTATGAAGAGCTTTCTACGTAAGAATGTAATTTTATTAAAAATGAAATCAAAGTAATAGTCTGAAATGTTTGATTTCTATAAGATGTCAAAAGATTAAAGAAATGGAAGATCTTAATTTATACATTATTAGTTTAAAGTGTTAACATTTCTTCCCTTCGAGAATACAATGCATTAATGTGAAGCAGAAATAACAAGTCTGGTCCAAGGGTTTAAAGTGGGACATGCCAGGATTCATGATGCTAACTTGCATAGGTAATTACTCAGTTATATTATCATTGCATTATTGGTAATAGTGAATGTATTGATGCAATTCAGCTTTTCAATTTTGTTTTACTGACCTCATTATAAACTCTTTGAAGCACAACCTCAGCTTGTTGTGATGTCGATAAAGTTTGGGGTCTTCTGGAATTTCAGCCAGGAACACTTGCGCTACCTCTAGTGGTCCCTTATAGAAATAACACAGGAAAAAGTCAAACCCACCTGCTCAGACTGAAAACAGACCACACGTTTGTTTAAAGCTGTTTGTTATTTCATAAGTGCAATTATAAACGAAAAAAGAACAGTTACCATAACAAGATGGGTTTTAGCTCCCTTTCCCTTCCTTTAGCAAGCGGAATTTTTGCCCATCATATCTTACACTCTTCTGTTATTAATCCTCCTCCAGTCCCACAACAAAGGGAATGAATTCTGCTCAACAGAGAAGAGCTGGAACAGCCCTAGTGACAAACCTAGTTGTATTAGAGAAACACAACTCCTGTGTCTGCTCTTACAGGACCTTCAGTCAATAAGTGCAGTGCTGAGAAAGATCACTCTTTCCAAAGCTTACAACAACATATTGTTTCAGAATAGATGCTTTGGTTGTTGAAGAATCTGGAGAAAGTGAGAGTATTTAGGCTTTCTGCAAAAATACCCAAACTTTGTGAATTTGTGCATAACACATTTTTTTTGCTCAGCCATGTCTTCATCATTCCATTTAAAATTTTTTAAGTGCCTGGGCTTTTTTTTAGTGTGTCTATTTATGCTATACCTATTGCATCTCAGCTTTCTTTTGGGGCACTCAGGTCTTGGCTTCTTGTACTGACTTAATTTCCATGAAACTGAGTTTGTGGTGGTTCCAGAGGAGAATTGTTACTATTATTCCCATTCCCCAAGGATACATCTGGAATGAACAAAATGGCTGAGGTGGCTAGCATGTTAGAAATTAAAAATTCTTGGATGCATTCACAAGGTTCTGTGAGTTTCTGCACCTACAGCCAGAATAGTGCTCCTCATGAGCACTTTCACCAAAAGCAGAGCTAATGAACACTATATGGTGACTAACTATCAAGGAATGAAGTTTAAATACATACAGTGACTAAATGTGTCTGACTAGATGTACTTCTTCCAGTGCAAGAAATAGGAGTGAAGAAAAGAATGTACAGTGAGAAAACTATGCAGAAACTCTTCGTCTAGTTTATCTGGATCCCTTACCTGATTTACAGTGGCTCCAACTGAGCCCTGCAAAACCATCTGGAGCATTTTGGCATCTGGTGGCTCTTGGTTGGTGGCTGCAGTTAGTTCCTGTGTTTTTTTACGCATATCTTCAATAGCAACTTCAATTGGGGTTAAAATGAACTAAGGGAAAGAGAAGAAAAGATGGTTCATTACCTGAATCATGCATGCAGCTGACCTGTTCTAAATATGAAAATATTGCTACCATTCTCCTATTTCAAAAGCAGTTGTGAAAGCCAGGAGCACTGTTCCATCTAACTTGGTAGATGGTCATCTTGGTAGATGGTGCACCTGATCCAAAGCTCTTAGATGTCCTATCATTTGCAAGAATAAGGTGTGAATCAGACCTCCTGCGTGCATAAATTCATTCTTATTCTAAGTTACTTCATGCCTGAAATGGTGTTGCACTTTCTACAGTATAAAGCTTCCCTGTCTCTAAACCAGCCCTGAGCCCTGTCTAGTTTTCTGACTGTACTCCTATTTCTACTTTCAGCTGGAAGTGCAGCTGCAAACAGAGCTCCACATATCCTTCTACACAGCATTAAAGCTAGGAAGTAAGAAAAAGAATGTACACTGGATCTCTATCTTGCCTTATATGTCTCTTCTATGATACTCCTGTTTACAAGAACAATGTCTGAGAAATTCAGCAACCCTTTTTTTCTGCCAAGAATAAATTTGGAAATCATCCCACCTAGAGAAGTTAGATCTGTCTTCACAACCTAATTACCTCTTCTCTTTGGATGACATTGATTCTAGTTTTGATGTAGGGGAAAGCATGCATTGTGGTTAGAATGGTGTTCCTCTTGTATTGCTCACTAAGTTCTCCTCTGGGGCGCCCATCCATAGTGAAAGGTGTAGTGTACATGAACCGACAGATGTTGAAGTTCTTTTCAAAGTAGGTAACTCTGTCCTTCATCTCATACTCATCAAAATAGGGCTCCACAAAAGTAATTTGTATGTATGCCTAAGAAAAGAGAGAAGAACTATTACAGTACTTACCAGGGCAGGGACCATAGATCAGAACTTTTAACTTCTATAGCCTATGACAAGCTACCACACTAAGCCTGTCACAGAGGCTTTAATACCCCTGGGCACTGAGACACCAAGGTGGGTGGTTTCATTTAGTGCCGTAATGTTTGAGCATAAAAGTTGGAAAGGGGACATCATCTCCTCATTTCTCTTGTGTGACAAAGCACTCAACCCTCTCGGGAGTATTTTCCCTACCTTATTGGGATCCAGCTTTCTTTTGTCTACAGGAGCAGAGTCCTTAATCACTTCCACAGCATCCTCCCCAAAACACTGGCCATAAAATCCCTAGAAAGGAAACAGGATTATTCCAAAACGTGTTTAGCCCTCAATGCAATGCTAACGCAATTCTAGGAGAAAGGAGTGGCAACCGTGATGATTTCTGGGTTTTGTACAGTCAGCATACTTCTCCACAAACCACAGGGTAAGGCATCTTCTGACAAAGATTACAGTGAGTTGCTCCAACAGTCACAGAACTCAAGGTAAAGCAATCAGAAGGGAACAAAGCAATTCCATTAAAAAAGCTGAAAAGATACCAAAGCAAATATCTGGCATGCTCAAAATCTTACAGGCCTGCTTGTAACAGACATAGAGATCAAGAGAATAGATCACTTAGATCATTATGCTTTAAAAGGGGTACTGTGGAAAGGATATGCACAAAGGAAATAATCTATGGTACAAATCAGTTTGTTAGTGATTTTTTTATATAGCAATAATACTACTAGGACTATGTGGGTTCATTGAAAAGTATAATATAATGTTTTTCGTTACCTCTAATCTGTGAGAAATCTCAGGGAGTTTTGTGATTGCAGGCTCCTTATAAACAAATTCCTGTTCATCCAAGTCTCCAAATTTGGATCCATAGAAACCAACACGGAAGTAAGTTCCAAACATTCGTTTTTGACCCTAATTGATAAAAAGAAAGAGGACATTTACAATTGCTTTATGTGGACATTGTAGTATTTGGATGCCTTCCCCCCCCCCCAACTGATGTATAAGAAAAGCCAGTTGCCTTACATTTTCCCCATTTCAAAGTCACTTCTATATATCATCTGTGCTGATGGATTAGAAACACATGAAAGAGAGCATACAAACTAAGGGGACATTTGACTGAAATCTAATTTAAAATTTAAGCTGATCATGAAGGAGGTTTCACAAAACAAAACACCTTATTTTTTAAAATTCCTTTGAATGCACATAACAGAATTAAAGTTCTGCAATTTTGCAGTATGGATTGATAAGAATTTGAAAATGATTAGGCTCAGCAATAAGGTTCCTCTGAAGAAAGAGAAAGGACAGTATGAGTGTTAAGAATTTAGATGAGTTTTCATATATCTTCTGTTTTATAACTGAAAACACTAGTGAATTGACAATAAAGTTATTTTTGTTAAACAGATGTGGCCAGGTAGACATGGACATTTTCAGCTAAACCAATTTATATTCATCTATGCTTTTTTTTGTATGGAGACCCTTTTTACACTGTAGTCTATGTAGGTAGATCAAAGCAGATGGAAACTTTTGTTGAAGAAAGGAAATTATTTCAAATTCTTCTGGGTTGATCATGGTAGGATCATGGTAGGATCAACCCATGGTAGGATGCCAGGTACCCACCAAAGCCCTCCCTGCAAATGGACAGGAGAGAGACAATGAATAGTTCATGAGCTGATATAAGGAGTGATCACAAATTGGTTACCATCATGGGTAAAACACACTTGACTTGGGGAAACTAATCAAATTTATTACCAATTGAACTCAGAACAGGATAGCAAAACGTAAAACAGATTTTAAAAACACCTTTCCCCCTTTCTCCTTTTTAAGCCCTGCCTCTTCTCTCCCATTGGCACAGAGAGATGGGAAATGGGGGTATAGTCAGTTCATCACATGTCGTTTCTCCCACTGCTCAGGGAGAGGAGTCCTTCCCCTGCTCCAGCCTGTGGTTCCTCCCTGCTCCAGCATAAGTTTCACATGGGCTCACAGGGTTCTTTCACGAATCCACCTGCTTTGGCATGGGTTGCAGGTGGATCTCTGCTCCTTCGTGGATCCCCATGGGCTGCAGGGGAATCTCAGCTCTGGCAGCTGTAGCACCTCCTGCCCCTCCTTCTCCACTTGCAGACCTTGGTGACTGCTGAGCTGTTGCTCTCACGTATTTTCCACTCGTCTCCTCCCTGAGCAGAATTATATCTGGCCAATATCTTTTCTCCCTTCTTAAATGTATTACCCCAGAGGTGCTGCCACTGTCACTGATGGGCTCAGCCTTGGCCATCAGCTGGCTTTGGCTCTGAATAAAATTTCTAGCATTCTAGTTGGACATGAATAAAATTTCTAGCAGCTTCTCATTGACATCAACCTTTTAACCCTCCCCCTCCACTGCCAAAATCTGGCTGCACAAACCCAATATGCACATGAACAGTTTTATTAACACTAGTCTTAAACAAATAGTGCAACCCAGTGATGTGTCTTGCTAGCAGTGCCATGCCTCACAATTACCTTATTAATAATGCTGTCAAAGGCCTTCTGTAGCTTACTGTGTGTCAAGGTAAGCTTCCTGAAGTCTCGATGTGCTTCCAATATGGGGATGATAATTTTGTACACTTCATTCACCGTTTCGTACAAACCTCCCTTTGAATAGAAAAAAAGGAAAGAAAGAGGAAGTAAAGAAATGAGTCTTCATGCACTCTGAATAGAAACTGTATCTCCACCAATGGCTCGGCTGAAAAGGGGATTTATGGGACTTATCTGTTAATCTGCTACATTGCTTGTTTTGGTGTTCTAAAAACTAGTAATAGTATATGGGCAGTTCTGAACAGCAAACACTGAACTGGATGTGATTTGGGTCTCTGATCCTTGGGCTCTCAAGCCCAAATTCCACTGTAAAGCCCTGGGTTCTGCCTCAGGGCTACAAGAACTAGAAATGCAGGTTAGAAGCAGGAAATGGATTTGTTTATCTTGTATGGTTCAGGGCAAGCAGAGCTGTGTCTGGGCAAAGGGACACAAGTGCTATCTTTACAGATGATAAATTATGAGTACTTACTATGTAAGTGTATATTATGAGGCTGGTGGTTGTAACCTGTGTAAAAGTATAGCAATAACTCTCACATGCTTCCTAAAATATATACTTTATGCCAAGAGCTTTTTCTTAAATGTACTATCCCATGATATAACACCAACTGAAAGTCTTGGTTCCTGCCTGAGACAATCACTTTCTGTTGATGCTGCCTGTAGTCTGCACAGTAGAAGTGAATATGTGGCTGAGCTAGGCTGAAAAAGCCTAGGTTAATCAATCTGACTGAGGCAGCACTTGGACAGCCAAAAATGTGTCCCCTGGTTGCTTGGAGTGTGGCAGGCCTGTGATGCTTGGTTTAGCAGTACTAAATTGTTTCCTCATGTGCAGGAAAAGAAGCTGTGGGTCGGCTTAGGTAGCTCACTATCCATTCCCTCCTGGTGATTCTGGGCCTCACTCACCGTGCTGAAGAGCTCTGCAGCTTGTTCCAGCAGCCCTACCAGTCCACTTTCTGAGAAATACCTCCCAGAACATACACCATCTTCATCTGGAGACAAAACGTCATCTGAAACAGCAGATTCCTCCAGCACATTGGATGAAATGTTCTAAAATACATCAGAGCACAGAAATCAAAAGCCTAAATCAACAGTACATCACAAAGATTGAGGAAGAAATTGTTTCAACATATTTACAGGATGGGAAGAGGAATGAAATTTTTCAGGTGCAACCAGGGGACACATAGTTGCATTCTTTTTCAGAAGTTAAAGTAACATCATAGATCTCCACAGACAGCAGATCAAGAGTTTTGCTGCAAGAATAATGAATTTTCTTTCCAGCCTCAGGTTTAAAATGCAGACTCTTGTAGGTCTCAAACTAGCTCTTCTCTGGTGGCTGGATTTCCATGGAGCTGCAGTGAGCTCAATCCCCAATACCAATAGAGTCACAAGTAATCTGCCTTTCCTCATGCTGGCACTTGGGAGTGGGAAATTCCAAACTGCATTCTTGCTTGAATAAATTGAACTTTCAGGTTTCCATTCACCTTTTCCAAGCAGAGGAGAAGCAGGACACAGACAATACCGCTCTAAAAACCACAATAATTGATTAATTCTTCTTGGTTCGTCCTCTGCCATATTGCACTTTAATCCTGCAGAATTTACTCAGTTTATTGTTAATGTTATGGACCTCATTGTGCATTTAAATAAAACTAGATGAAGTCACTTTTCTGAGATTCTAGACCATGAAATAACATGCCTACAGTTCTTCAGGACTTCTTTGAATAAATGACACTGGGTGGGTGTCAACATAAAAACTTTTATAATATATAGAAACACGTGCAAAATAACAGCAAAATATGTGTACATATAGTATGGGACTGGCATATGTAACATTCAGCAGCAGCAGAAAGGCTAAGTTTCGATTTTCTGTTAATTAAAAGGAGTTAAATTAGTGTCACAGTGTCTCACTTCAGCAGAAACTGGCAATGAAAATCTGTCTGAGTGCAGGATGGATGCCAGCTGGCTAGCTAGCTGAGTCCTTAAAGACATCTTTATAAAATAGGAGAGACATGGAAGGCTGTTACTATTGATCAGATTTCAGATAAAGAATTGGCACCACACACCACTAGCAGCATTAGACTTTCCCCTCTGGGTTTTGTGGATGTATTTGTTTCTCCATGGGTGAAATTTACTGCAACCACGCTGCCATCACACTGCCTAGTCTGCACATCACATCAGCTCCACGGGAAGGGTGAACCCAGCCTTGGAACAGCATTCACAGCAGTCAAAAATACATCTGAATTTTGGCCAAAGAAAGAGCTACAGCACAATTAGCACACCTACACAATCTTTTACTAACCAGTCTCATTGAAGAGAGTGACTTCAGCCAGACTTAGGTTATCTGGCACATACCTGCAGAAACTTACAAGCCATGCAGCTTAATTTCTGGTTTTTGTTTTCTGTAATAGTAGACTGTTAAGGACTGTTAATCAAGGACTGTTTTCCTGTTACTCTGGTGGCTTTTATTTTTATTTTAGTTTTCTTTTGTATTTTATTTTAGTCTAGTTTAGTTTGGGGGGCTATTTGTTAGTTTGTGGGGGTTTTTTTTCTTTTTTCTTTTCCTTTTGTAGCAAAGAGAGTCTAGAGAAATGATTTACATATGAAAATAATGAGAAAGTCATGGACTTATCCAATTATCCCTTCTCCATCTTTAAGCCCCTAATGAGTAATGTCAGGAATGTATTTCCATATTTTACAGTCCATATACTCTAGGAGGACAGAGCCTGCATGACATCCTCCTGGGGCTTGCATGATCTTTTGCAAAGTAGACATGCCTCACCCAACTTCAGCCCAGATCTACCTTTCATATTGCAGAATTTTACATATTCTATGTATAATAAAGGCACTACATGTATTTTTTCAGCAATTATTTTGAATAGTTTTATTCACATGCCTAGTTTTAATTGAGGAAAATAAACACTTGTATAAATTCAAAACCCCCTGTAATCCCCAGCCCTTATCTCCATGTTAAATAAGGCCAGGGTAGCCTGCAACCTAGATCCCCAAAAAGTCCAGGCAAATTAGGCTGCTGCCTCAGCAGGTAATCACACACTAAGTATTTGTCTGTGTTACTATAAAGTGGCTTTAAAGTCAGTCCCTATACACTCCATACTCTCACTAATTCTGCTTTACCTCTTGTAAAGGGGATTAAGCACAAATTAAGCTCAACGGGGATTCCACTGAAAGTGATCCCGTTCTGATTTTGAGGGATAGTTTTGATTGCATAGAGGGAAGCATTTTGTCTAGTACAATATAAGGAAAAGTATTATTCTACTGACAGTCAGTTTTCTGGATGCTAACAGACTCACTGCAGAAGATCAAAATGAGAACTGATTTGATCCTTTGCTGACACATTTTACTCATCTGTAAAAAGGAGATAATACTTCCGCTCATCCAGAATAATATTTTTATTCACATTATTATCACCCTCAAATCCACAACTAAACGCATATCACCAATATTAGCTGATCTCATATCTGCGCCAAATGAAGAAATGATCACAGAAAGAGCCAATAAGTGAGACCTGTAACTACAGGTAAAGCCAAACCAATCTGCACAGTGTTTCCCTCTTCTAACAAGGTAATCTGAATAAGATCTTCACAGGTGCTACAAAACATAAACCTGTTTGTAAAGAATAGGAAACCTTTTCTTGAAAGCCTATGTAAAAATGAAAAGGGTTATTATAGTTAATTACTGTTATTGAGTAAACTGAAATTCACAATTGTGCTTTCAGATAAAGAGTTGTATAATTGGGTTCTCATCATTAGGGCATTTTATCACCTCTCTCCTATGGGGCAACTGTTTCTTTGGCAAACATGTATTTACACAAGCATTTTGATGATAGAAATTGATTTGTTGCTTTTAAACTCCTAAGTTGTTGCTTGCCTAGTGCCTTGTACAATAGACTCCAATTCTCTAACATAAATGAAAACATACCCATTTATAGCAATCTGTATAATCTAGGAGCAATGGAAGGAGGAATTGCATTAGGATTCAAGTGTATGAGCACTCAGGGTAGCTTGGGAGCAGAATGACATTAGGAAGGGAATGCAGATTTCACCTATACCTATATGGTGATAGTATCTAACAAGCAGAGAAAAAACGAGTAAATAGAAGTAATGCATGGAAGTTAGAAGTTTGAAGGTATACAAAACTGATAAGGGATGAAAAATGACAGAAGTTTAGCTGTTAAAAAGATGATATACAGCTATCTTGATAGTAAAGAAAATAAAGAGTAAACACTTGTCCATCACCTCATTGCTAAGGTGGAATTGCAAACACCAATGCCCAACAAACTAAATTCAATGCAAAATGCCAAGTGGTTCAATCATGTTCCCATTTACTATTTTGAAGGGAAAAAACCCCAGGTGGTATGGTTATATCAAGGGATGATGAATGCACCAAGTATTAGTATGGGTATTTCAAACTCACTTTGGCTATTAAATGTGCTCCACAACAGGTCAAAAAAGCTAAGCAAAAGCATATTCAAGCAGTAAATACTGAGTTACCATCTGTTTTAGAAAACTGGGAAAGTTCCAGAAGATGAAATATGCTTTGGGGATCCCCTATTTTTTTAAAGTGTACAAGATGAGCAGATGGTGGTAGGTTTATCAGACTGCACCAGGACAAAATGGTGGAAATACTGATACAAAATTACTAAAGAAAACCTTGAAGGTATTGTACTTAGCCTGAATCAACACCAGCCTACACAAGCCTGATAGTTTCTAAAAAAGGGGATTACAATCTAATAAAGGTAATAATCTCTAAACAGTAGATGTCTATATAACATCTAAGGTGTTCCTACAAAATATTTCCACTATTTGACTGAAATTATTTAACATTTACTTTAATCATTGCAGCCAACAATTCAGTGGTTTCAGGGAATAATAATAAAAAAGAAATTATCAACACATGGCAATAAATTAAGGGTTTGGCCATTTCTATTTTTAGTCATGTGGGAAAAAGAAGCACTAAAATAATTGAATTTGCATATTAAGTCAGTTCAGGTAAGGGTATCCAAAACTGCATAATTTGATAAACCAAGTGTACATATATCTGCATTTAAAAATGTCTAACTTTAACCACAAAGAATTATGTTTCCTCCCATGCGATGTAGAAAAGTAGGGTGAAAAATGAAACCCTAGAAAACTGTCTGGAAAAGATTAGTTTATTACTGAGTAAAGAGCTTAACAACACCAAAAGAACCAGTGGAGTCTTCAGAGAGATAATCTGAGAGCTACTGCTCATGCTGGAAGAATTTATGGGACATTTATACTTGAATTGGACATACTGGATTGACTGCAGTGATTGTGTTATTCATCAGTCAAAAGGGTTTGGCTAACAACTTGAGGACAGCCAAAGGACTGGAGAACACAACTGAGCAGCTCCAACTATCAAGATTATGAGAAAGACATTTGAAAGATGCATCTATCACAGTCGATAAGTGACAGCCCTAGAAAAAAAAGAACATGATAATAGAGGGGTTCTACTTAGCAATATGAGATTACAGTATCAAACTGCTGGAAATAGAAGCTGGAGGCTAGCCTTGCATCTCTGCTTTGCTCAGCACAAGAACAAACACACACACCAGAACTGCTGCCAAAGCCTTTTACCTGGAAGCTGACGCTGCCCACGGGGAGATAGCTCCTGTCCTCCAGCATGCTCAGGTACTCTGCCACCAGGGCTGCAGCATGGACCAGGCACATGGCTGCCTCTGTGTAGCACTTCCTCTTGGTGTGCTTCTCTGCCATGTTCTGCAGCCACGTTAGCCGCAGGTCTGGTGATGTCTGGTACCCTTTTGCAATTCTGAAAACACAGGCCAGGATGCAGTGGTGTGAATGGCCACTTCCCAAAGGACAAAATTACCTTGGTAATTCTTCCCCTGGGTTGAATGGAAGAAGACATCTCTGTCTTTGTTCTATATGATTCATTAAACAGAAAGCAAAATAAATGTTAGGCAGTGCTGGGCAGGAGACAGAGGGGCTATGGGGAAAGTAAAACTGCTGCATCCATGACTCTTCAATGCTCCTGACTCTTACCCTTGCCCAAGTCTATGCCCACCTCTCAAAGGCTGCACTGCAATGTGCTCACTGCTGCAGCCTGGGCCCCTGTGACAGACCAGAGGGAATGTGCACAAACAGAACAGATAGAGTTTGTCACAGCGTGTAGAGTTCAGCTCACCTCACTGCAGAATTTTCTCATTAGCAATTCTAAATGGATTCACCTGTACATGAGGTCCATCAGCATCTCTGGATCTTCCTGAAATTCTCTCATTTTCACCGTGTCTGACAGGATGCTGTTCAGATTACACAGTAGCTCCTCTACCTGAAGCAATACAAAGATCGATTACAATTCTCAGGTGTTTATTTTTTCCTTCTGGATAAACAACAGCATCAGCACCAGATGATCTTACTCTCTTTAAGCCTCTGTTACCCAAGGAAATGTCAGGATGTTTTCTTCAGCTCTATACAATGCAAAGACTGCTGACATAGCAAATCTCACACACACACATTTTAATTAACCAAAATGAGCTGAGCTTCCTTGATCTATTTATGTCTGAATGAAAAAAAAATCAAACGTGCTAATGGAGTTCAGCTGTAGGTGATAATTGATCTGAAACCAGATGTTTTTGTAAGTCTTCAGCATCACCTGTGTTACTCCAAGAATTTTAGCAAAGTGTTTGACAGTTGTCTGAAATGTTTTTCATTATTGCTGCTGACACCTTACAAGTTGCCAAAGAGCAGAAGTTTCCCTGATGGTACTTGTATGAAAACATAATGAACCAAATTTCATCTTGGAGGCACAGTTCCTGCTGAGGTCTAGGAGAAAGCTGTACTCAAAACCAAGACATGATTCTCCTGTAATGTGATTTCAGGGGAAATTCTTAGGAGTTAATTTTATGGAATAATATCCACTTCTTCCCCCTTATTTTTGTGCTAGACATAAACTCATGCAATAATATATTCATCCTTATTTTCATTGCTTTGGAAGACCAATATCTAGATCGCTCTTCAAGCACACTCCTATGTGAAAGCTCCTGATAAAAGCCACAGATGCCATAAAAGATTTAACCTGGATGGGAAATGGAGTTGCCTGCATGTCTGTATCTTCCTCTGCATAGGCCAGAATGGTTCGCAAGGATCGTCGAAGGAATTCCTCATTAAACTCGGGTGATTTTCCAACCAGAGAAGCTAGTGACATGGTCACCTGCATCTTCACTCTTGAAAAATTCTTCCAGAAGAAAGAAACAAAAACATGAAAGAATGACGGCTGTACTGCAATTCACATACCTATCTCCTCTATAAACCAAACCCACTTTCTCCTGCCTAGACTGAGTGCATAGACTCACCACTCACATAAAGGACCTTGATCATGTTTTACCCACTTAAGCCAAAAAACCCTAATTCTGACATGTCTGTACTTTGGGGCTAGAATGTTGCTTGAAATATGTATGCTTGCTTGAGACAGGGGAAAGCCAGAAGCACCCCTTTCCCCCTTTGCATGGGCCATGTAGATCAGACCACACACAGGAACAGAGGAAGAATGGGAAGGAAAAGGCCTCTGGGAGCTTCAGTTGGTGATGCACTACACCCTGATGCTCATGGTGTGTCTGCAGTACATTTTCCTTCCACAATACTTACACTTTTTACATATCCAAGGCTTTTAAAGTAATAACTAGTGAAGGAAATTCTGTGCAAGATCAGATGCTATCCAATATGATAATGCATGTCATTTTGTACTAGAACATCATTAATCTACATGCATAATATATGCATTTTACTCTGTGTGTGTGGTAAAAATCTGAGCTTTGTCCTAAGACAAAGGAGCTGTTGAAGAATTCCCTTTCATGAAAGGGTTGCACAAAATATACTGCTGCTGTCAAAATCTTACACTGGTGGAGCTGAAGCTGTATCTCATGAGGAGATAAAGAGTTGCACAGGCTTGAGTCCGTGTAACATCTATGCTGCTGCTGCAGTGATGGAGAACTCTTTGACACAGGTCAGCACACTGTTCAACTTCCTCTTCAAACAGCAAATCTCCAAACTAAGAGAAAGAGAAGAAAACATTTATTACTCTCATTTCTAGTAATTAAAACATCATTGTCTTAGTGCACAAAAGTCACAGGGTTCAGAAGTCTAAAGCTTTCAAAAACTACATTTCGTACTTATTTTTATTCACACTTCTGATTCCTATGATGCTGTAGACTCCATTTTTAAGATTTTCTAATAGAAAGAAGGGTTTGAAAATAGCCTTTGTTTTTTGAAAAAAAGAAAGAGAAAGAGATAAAATAAACTCAGAGTATGATAGCTGCAGAGTTTTTGAAAAAACCAAATATTGCGAAATTCTTAGAAACATGGAGATTTGCTATTTTCAGAATACATAATGATTGATGAGGCATGGAAATACTTTGTTAAGTATATGGAACAATTTTTAGCTCTTTGCACCAACGCCCTACCCTTCCCCAGGCCTCCAACATGTTCTTTCTCCTATGGCGTGTCACAAAACTTCCACTGCCAAGCATTCATGCCAGACCTTCCTTGACAGTGTCTTCACAATGCACACAGTAGGCAATAAACTTAGGAGGCAGGATGTTTGTCCAAAGAAACTCTCAGTAGAGACAGCAGTACCAAATGTACATAAACAGGACTGATAAAGATGTGTGAGTGAACACAAGATATTGTTTCCAATTTGAAGACCTATTTCCCAGTTCTCAGCTTTTCCTCAGTCCATTATCTCACTGTTTTATGTCTTGTTTATATTACAGGCCTGCTGGCACAGGGTTTTATCATTTTTATTTATGAAAGAACATCTATGTGCCTACAGTGTAATAGAAATAATTGGAATGATTGCTTCATGAAATACAGAACCAAGTCAACTTAACTACAAGATCTATTTCAATGAGAATAACAATTGCTTCACAAAATTCATTACTTTAATTGGAAGCTTGCTTTTAAAGATAAAGTAAAATGAAAACATAATTATTAGTTTCATAACAATTCAGATATCTACCCTGTAATTAAGCTTTGTCAACCAATGTGCATTTAAGAGTAAACAGGAATTAATTGGACAGGAGTATCCTGTTTCTTATTTGTCTTTTAGAATAGTTTAGGGAAAATAAACATTTTCATGGATTCTTCCTCAGTGGAGCTGCTTTTCTTTGTAGGAGAATGAATCTTAAAAAGATTTTAGAGTCCTTATGAAGCACTCAACCCAGTTGGACCTCTTACTTTGGGTCAATTTCTGTCCTCGTATATGTTTTGAAGTTTGTGGGGCTTTTGTTTTTTTCTTCGTATTTTTGTTTTGTTTTGTTTTGTTTTGTTTTTTCTGATATGGAGTTTTCTATTGGTGGTACAGAAGTGGAAGAGAGAAGAGGATTTGGCTCAGTTCTCAGGCAGAACAAAGATTAAAACTGTCAATGTGGTAGAATCTATTTAGAATTTTGAAACCTGAATTAAAAGTAGAAACCTAGAATGATGCCCTCAATGTCTCATGAGTTCTGATTTCTCTGCTGCCCATCTGATTGGAAACTAGTCCTGCTGGTATAATAATTTAAATTTGACTTCATGGAATTCTTGTGCAGTTCTTGCCATTAAAATCAGAATGTATTTGAAATAAAATGTGTTGAATTGCTTACCTTTTTATTAGTAAATCTTACATGTTTAAGAGTAGACTGCTAAAACCACAAGATTACTCAGATTTAATTATTCAGTGTGGTCACTGAAATAACTTTACAGAAGCTGTAGAAATCCTGTAACAACCCTATAGATAGTAATTTGTATTTACATATGCAAAATATATTTAATAAATGTCAAAGAAAAGTGGTAAGTGAATGCACACAGCTCTGCTCTAGAAATGTTGCTCTCCTGATTTGATGGGAAGCATGAAAACAAAAGTGTATCAAGAGCATACCTTGGCAATGAGTGCTCTGAGTGTGGCAAAGCAATGAGTCAGGTAAGTGGTGCTCTGATCATAGCCGAGAGAATTTACCAGGACCTTCAGAACTCCTCCCAAGAGATTATCTCTGCATTCTGCTGCAAAACTTGCCTACATATGAAGGAGAAAAACAATAACTGTATGAGGTAATTCAGCAATGAACTGGCACACAGGGACTGAAATTCAGCTCTCTGGCCCATGAGGCATCCAGAGTTTAGAACTGGCAGCTTTTTCATTTTTAACATCTGCTTCAGAGAAATTTCAAAGCACTTTTGTAGTGACTAAGAAGACAGAGGTGGAAATGTCCCAAACATTTTTCAAGTTCCAAAGACCCTTCAATGCATTTTTAAGCTCAGTCAGCTTCTGCAGTGATTTTTGAAGCTCCATTGCTGTTCTTTCCAATCCTTCATGTACTTTGGATTAGGAACTGATGCTGTGGTGGGCAAGCATCACCCTTTCCCTTGCACACTTGATATCCTGAGCATCTAGGCTAAATAGATACCCTGGTATGTTCTGATCAAACCCACAACCAAAACAGTGGGGACACTAGGTGCTATGTGCTATGTGAAAATAATGTCCAGTCCAACAAAAGTCTAGTAGATAAATGCTTTTCTACTAACAGGTTTTCAAGCATGAAGTTTTCTCCTCCCTACCTATGATTTTTTTTCTATCTAAGACTATTCAAGTTTACAGACGTTCTTAAAATATTTTGGACTGTCTTAGAAACAAAAGGGAAAAGTAATCTTGCTTCCACTGGCTTTTGAGGGAGCAGGGATTGGTACTAAGCCACCTCTACTATTTCTCACCTGAATGATGTTTTCTTGCATATCAAGAATGATCAGGTTAGCTTCAGTTGCCAGGTTTCCACTGATCAGAGCTTCTTGGTCTAGCTCAGCTTTTGTCCTGCAAAAAGGAGTCCTAATTAAGGCAAGCAGAGGGTTCCCCAAGAGTCAGATGACCTGCTGTTTAAACAAAGCCAGAATAGAAATGCATACCGTTCTGAATGATCCCATAAGAGTAAACAATGACAATAGTGTTAAGAAGTGTTTATTAAAAACTATGGAGTGAAATTAGGAAAGCTGCTACTGTAGAAGAGCAATTGCAAAGGGGACTTTTGAAAACAAGGCCTCTAGACAGTTCAGATATATGCTTTTCTGCCTTAATAGTCATCTGCATAATGGCTACTTAATACCATGTTCAGCTGTTCAGTAAACTATGCTGTAATTTCTGAATGGATTGCCTGTAGCAGGACACAATACTCCAAAATGGAATAATGGATAACTGATCTGACAATTCTATTTAAAAAAGTAAAAATAGTAGACTAGACCAAAGTGGAAATTGCTTCAGTGCCATAGAAGCATTGTTTAATGTAGGCAATTTAAAATGCTGATTCCTGAGACTTTTGACAACAAAAGACAAAGCAGATCTACACAGCAGTGTCCCAGGCCATTTAAGAGAGAACTTAAATTTTGATTAAAGACAGGAGACAGTAGTAAGGCAATCTAAGGTGAGGCTTAAGGACAAGATCTGGAGCACAGCTCCTGTGCAGCTGAATAAGCATGGGAGCAGCTTCTAACAAAACTGCATTTTCACATATCCCTTCTATGCTAGAAATACAAATAGGCATTTTTCTTTTTCCTGAGTTGCTCAAGAAGGTGCTGTTGCCTGGCTAGAGGCTGCTCTCTAGTGCTTGAGATTAAAGATCCTGTGACTTGGGCCAAAGTTTCTGAAGTGCATTTCTGTGGCTGGAGCAACAGCCTTACAATCACACTTCTGAGTGGCTTTAAAATGTGTAGCTGCTCTGCTACATTCATTTACCCAAAAATAAAACCAGAAAAGCAAAGAACCTTCCTTAGTGCACAAAGAGATAATTCTGAGGAGGGCTAAGAAAGGAAATCAGGGAAATCATATGGTTATTCACTACAATGAATCAAAGCAACGAAAAACAGAAGGTAGTGCCAAAACTGCTGCTACAATCCCAAAGCTTTATCTTTCCTGACTCCTGCCAGCAGTGCTTCTCAATATCAATACAGCATGTCAATCTCAACTTAGCTGATTTAATGTGGCAAAACATGTACCACAGTACTGTATATACTGAGGAGCCAAGAGCAACACCAAAATGAATGTAGCAAGCTGCCATGAAGTATTTGATATGACTCTAGCACTAATGAATTGCCACACTGTTTATAAGAAGAAAAAAATGGGTAGATAGCTATTTAGAATTCTCCTTCAAGTATTTGTGACCTCCTCGTTATGTCATAACAACAGTTGGATATTTCTGCTACATAAACATTTTCATTCACTTTGACAAAAGAAGGAAGGATTGAAACTGCTGATTTAGGAATAAAACATCCTAGAAGCAAGAACAAAACATAAAAACCCCAAGCAGCTTGATTCTAATAAAAGCTATATGCATTAATTAAATTACTTACTTATCTTGTCTCTCATTTGCCTGTCGCCACTGCGTCTGCTCCTTTCTCCAGCGCAGATTTTCATTCACCCCAGCTGATCTGTCATTCCCTAAAAGTGCAACATAAGTCAGTGAGAATAAAACAGAAGGGGACACCTGAAGTCTGACAGCTCACCAAAAGAGGGAGATACATTTCTGCAGCAGTCTGCCAGAATGAAAAAACGAAACATTTTTTTTATTTAGGATTTTTAGAGCATTAACTTGCTTAATTCTACAAAAACCAGCCCATGGATTTTCCATTTATTAAATGGGGCAACTTTTTTGCTATGAACAATTTGTTTTTAGTGATGATTTTGACATCATTTCTTGGCCCTTGATTAGACACCAACATAACTTTTTAGAACATCTTGAAACTTCTTTCTTGGCTTCATACTATTCACATGAGAAGAATTCAGACCTAGATATATTGTGGATAATTGAAAGCTAATGATATTTTCATCCATGCAAAACCAAGAATGGTCTCCAAACAATTGGACTGTGAGTGAAAAGGGGGTGAAATGGACAGAGACGAAAATGGATAGTGTGCATAAACCAAACAAACTCATTTATGTCTACAGCCACTAGAGTTCCTCTCAAAAGGCATGGGGGGGCGAGGGGTATGAAGTACCAGCTGGAATTCTGCAGCGCTTCATCATTTCTCCTCTGGCTCCTTCTCCTCTCAGTAAAGCCTCTTCTAATCGCGCTTTCACATCTCGTGACTTCTGGAGTGCTTGGGTGCTAACTTTATCTGAGCTTTGCTTGCCCTAAAAGTAAAGTTAAAGCAATCAACACCAGTGCCTCCATTTTTGATCATGAGACAAAATTAGAAATTACATCTCCAGAGTGAGATACAATAGGAGAGACCTGTAGAGGGGGCAGAAAGCAATGAATATGATTGATGAATACAAGAAGTCTAATAACTGTTGCAAATTAGGAAAAAGGTAAAATATGTACTGCTAATAGAAACAAACATGTCGTTTAGTACTAGAGAGAAAGGAATTAAAGTTCAGAGAGAAGGTTATTTGGTCCATTTCAGAGAGACCCTCTCAGAGAGAAGAGTCTCTGCTCTTAATTAGAGTCATCCTTTGTGTCCTGTCCAGTACTTACAAGAGCTGTCGCTATAACTCCAACAAAAAATAACCCTCAAATACCCAAGTAAATGCAAGTAATTAAACTATTTAGGTTACCTTCATAGGACTTCCTCAAAAGTTCTGGCTGCATTTTGCTTGAAGGTTATTATCAGTTATTTTATAAAAATTAATTTGTCTAGATTATATAAATGCTAACTTAACCATTGTCAATAACAAATTACCCCTGGACAGCTGGAATTTAAGAAAAAAATGATCCAAGCCAAGACAACAAAACCATGCCTTGTTTCACTTACTTTATACTCAAAGCAAGAAACACAAATGAAAAGGAGGTCTAAAATCCTGTTGAGCTGCATGGACGGAAGATCTGCAATCCATCTCTGTATTAGGTTCTGATCAGCATTTTTCATGATCCAGAGGAAACAGATCAAAAGGTTGCGAGTAGTATCAGGACCTAACGTGGCATTCTGTCTGTAGGGCTAGGAACACATAAAGTAAATGTCAATTGAAAGAAGAAAAAGGAGAGGAAGGTCATTTGGGTGAAGTAATCTTATTTAAATTTCATTGAAATGGAATCTCAGGACTGGACTTCAGTGAGTTTGACCTCTTCCAGGTGATAGGTATTGTAATTTTGACTGTATGTGTGATTAGTGAAAGGACCAGTTGAATGCAAGTGAAAGACTGAGAGAAGTACCAGTTTGCTACATCTTATATAATAATTTCCTAATAAAAATGTAGAAAAAGATTCTGTAAACATTTGCTTCCCTCCTGTCATGCAGTTTTGTCAGCCAAATTGCACAGTAGATAAAAAAACCATGGGAAAGACGATATGTAGAGAAAACGAAGCACTTGAATCCTAGATCCATTGACTCAGGCAGGTAAGACTGGAACTGCGGGACTTCCATAGGGGCATTTGTTGATCTGGAAATGGATCTAGGTTTGGTATGCAAACAGAAATGGACATGTGGGAGAAAAAAGTGTACATGTATGGTAAAGCAGTAATTAACTAGAAGAGAATAAGAGAAGATGACAGATAGAATATGAGGGGTTCTTTGGAGTTGGAGGAAAAAAATGCTGTTTCTCATGACTGTAGCTATTAGTGGCAAGAAAGGATAAAAGAGAAAACAAAGGAAGATGAAAATAGATAGAAGAAAGGAGATTGGCAGAGCAGTGAACATACCAGAGACACCAGAGGTATTCCAGAGTTCCTGATGTTTAATTGACTCCCTGCAATGGCAAGGGCCACATTTTGGCTGATTGCACCTGCAGACTCTTGTTCTTCTTCTGGATTTCCTGCGCGCCCCTTTCCACTGCGGACATCTGAAACTGAATTTGAAATATCCTATTG
Source organism: Petroica traversi (assembly GCA_025920805.1). NCBI lineage: Eukaryota > Metazoa > Chordata > Aves > Passeriformes > Petroicidae > Petroica > Petroica traversi. The sequence continues at coordinate 2,529,951 of JAHLSL010013598.1, read as the reverse complement.
GAACTTCAGGAGCAATCCAATTGCTCCTGCTCACAGTTTTCCATTGGTCTGTAACCTAGCAAAACAATTAGATCCTCCATCCCTGAGACTGCGTCTGGCATACCAAAGAGTGAAAGAGGGACAGCAATAGCAAGAGATATTGCAGCCATCTGCAAAGACTGCCAAATTATTAAAATAATAAAATATATAAAAGATGGTAGCAAATATGAGATTATCTCTGAAGTTCAAAGCCAAGCCAGTGTTTTGTAAGACTTGGAACCATCCAGTTCCAGTTCATTTCAGTCAAAAGGATAAGCACAGAAACTAGACATGGATTTGGTAATATTCCACAAAGTATGTAAGTCTGCTAAGAGCTGACAGATCCAGTATTGCCTGCTGACTAAAAACAAGTTTTATTTCAGGCATCTAACTGCTTCTATTTCCTGTTGGTTCTTGACATCACTTTCAGCAAATACAGAGTTACTTATACTGAAGTTTTGTAAAAACCCATTTTTGCAAAACCCATTTTGTGTTTTGCAAGTTCTGTTTGTCAGAGAAGCTGAATGACCAGCTGGATCCCATGTGAGCAGAGAGGGATCACAGCCTTTTGTGACATATTCTCAAAGGAAGACAATCTAAAACCTAGGCATATTGCTACAGCTAGGCTTCTTCATAATAATTCTTTTCATCTATGGTAGAAGAATAATACTTACATTAGAAGAATGGTATGAGATCGGAATAGCCAATGTATAGTAAATGCTTTCACCTTACCCAAAGGAAAGTGCTAAATAACACTTTCATATTAATAAGTTTTTCGCTATGACATTTAAATGCAAAATATTTTCAGAACCTGCGACAAAAATATACTCTTCAAAGTTTATAATTAATAATTTATTAATTAATTAATGTCGGTATTATGTTAATAGCAGTAAAAAATAATAGAAAAAGAGAATACAATCCAATTTCTATAACTGTGGTGTAACATCATGTCAGTATCACTACCAGTATTTTCAGATACTATCAGTATCTTCACTACTGTTAAGTGTATCTAGAGCTAAATATTTATTGCGGACCTTGCTTTATTTGGCTTTATTTGGAAGGTCATAAATCTTGCACTAAGAAATACACACTTGAAGTAAAGAAATATTCGACCTCACTAGACTAATCTCTTATTTTTGATAAATTATTTAGTTTAGTTTCTCTTGAAAGTTGAAAAATTCAATGGCAAAAAGGTCTTACTTGTAAAATCATGGAGTTGCGGGAGCGAATCCAAAATTATACCAACCAAAGGGAGGTAAAGAGCTGCAATTTTAATCTTCACCTCCTTTTTGGAGCAACGTGGGTCTAGGTCATGGGAACTCAGCAGGCTAAGGATAGCATTGACAGCTTTTCTTTGCACCTTGCTAATCCTGTTAACACAGAAACAATCCATGAATTCCATTCATAAATCATGCACAAATCACTTATAAATCCAAGATTTAATAAACAGAAAGGAGGTGAAAGAAACAAATAGTAAACACCTATATTCACTCAATCTCTTTAATTCTGAGCAGAGATCCATGTTCTCGGCAAACCATGAGTATCTTAAATCTCCAATTCACTTTACCACAAAGAGCACCCAAGTCTTTCAAACTTCCATTAAAAATTCATTGTGGTAAAGAGAGATGCTTAAGGAAAAGCATCAAACTCTGGCCAAAGTTTAGCTAAATGCTTAAGTTCGGACAAAGACAGAGGTGTTTTAGAGAGAAGAGAAACTGAAATTTTGTGTTCTCAATTTGTGTATTCAGCCAACACTTCCACCACCACAAATAGTATATTTTTATATTTAGAATGTGACCTGATCCCATTCTAAAATCTGGAAATTTGGATACGCACCCCTCGCTGTCTGCGTCCAGTGCTGCTGCCAATTCAGTGAAAAGTAAGCCAGTCAGGAAGTGCTGCTGACGGTACTCGGCTGAGAGGTCAAACATACTAGTGATTTTCTGGTCCTGGAAACTAGAGCAGGAGCTGGAGTTCTGCAGAAATATATTAGAAGCGTTAAAGAATGATCACTGAAACCAACATTTCTTAAAGAGATCATAGCCACAGTCAAGGTATCTAACAAAAAATCTCTACCAGAGGAAAACCACAGACTCTGAAAGAAGGTTGGACATTTTGGAGGAATACATCTGTGTGTGAAATGAAAAGCATCTGTTTTCAAATTAGTTGCTTGCTAGTATGCAAACTCATCTCTTCCATTCTGTGCAAGCAACTCATTTTACCCTTCCGGAGATGTAAAATTCCTACCCAGTATTCATTAGCTTGAACAGGATGCAAAGTAAGAATTTTCTCTCTTCTTGTTCTTATTGTTGTAGAGCAGCCATTAACTATCATAGAGCAAGAAACTGCCTCTAGGAGGGACTTTGGTGTAAGAAGATGTTCACTGTGTGTTCTTCAGCATCCGTGATGCCTAGTATGGAAGTAAGGTCAGGAAAGACATGTGAACAGTGTTTCCTTTTGCCCCAGAAATCCTTGGATGAGCTTGCTGGCAGCTGGCATAATTCAGGACAGTCTTCAAACTGCTCTGACTTATGGCTGTGACTGATATAAAGCCAGCCCGGGACTGGAAAGTTGCTGCTATATGTGTGCTGTGAACTTCTTAGCTTCTGCAATCATAGGTGCGTGCCACAGGTCACCTGGAATGTTTTTGTCCCTTGCTCAGGTGAACATAAGTCTTAGACTCTACTCTCCACTGCAGCTCCTGGGTTATATGAGTCCAAATTTTGCTTTTAATTTATATTCTTCAGTATTCCTTCCCATATTTCTGTCAGTCACCTGGGAGCAGTCCCAGAACCCAAACACATGAAGTATCAGTATTCCACATAGTGGCAGCTGTCCTCCAACACATTGGGTCAAATGAACCACATGTCTCTTAGCAGCCCCATATTTTGGATCCATGTACATAGGCCCGCTTCCATTCAACCTCAAACAGACAGGCATCATATCTCACTGTGTTTGTGAGGAATAATGTCAAAGTGTAGAGCACCCAGATTTTTTTCTCTCAAAAAAATCTCAAAAGATTTATTCCTAAGACCATATTTCTACTGAAAGTCTAACTCATGCTGGGCAGCCCTCCTGCAGACAGATCAAAATTACTGCAAAGGTAGTCAGCTAGTGCATTAAATCACACACAGGCCACAAAAGACTAATTGGTTTGCACAGGTTGCACCCTGTAGGTTACTGCTAAAGGAGAAAAGAGTTGATGATGTTGCTTGAAGGAAAGATTAATTAAACAGGCATCTGCCAAATTCTGACTTGCTAGAACTAGTTACAAGAACTATGTTGTTTTGGTTTTTTTTTTTATCCCCATAAGCAGAAGACTCACATTTCTATCTCTTTGGCATCCAGGAATAGTATTAACCAAATGTATTGTGACATCTGACTCCAAGATTTAGATGCTTTGCTTTTATGACCAGGATAAACTTCAAGAAAATATAATTTACTATTATGGACCTTTGACAACCCTAATTAAGGCATGAGATCTAGCATATCTTAGCATCCAACCAATTCTTTGACAATGACACTCAAAAAAGAAACCATTAATTTGAACTCCATTACTCAGAGTATTTCTGTACCTCCCATAATTTTTAGTTTCGGTTCCATTCCCTTGCTTCCGAGCATTGTGGCAATTTTGGACAATTGTACTGAAATTCTTCAACCCAGTCATGACCTCTGTAATACCACTGAGGTGGAAAACAGACATGTGAGCAGCCTTCTATAGGGGGTTTGCCCCATTGTAGAAAAGCAAGAAACCATCTCCATAGAATGTAGAGGAGAAGAACACAAGACTGGCAAAACAGGATGCCATGTGTCAATCAACAATTTCTTTTTTTGATGTGTTTATTAACTCCATGGTCAGGAAGATCATGGGAAATCCTGACATTAATGAAATCTAGAGCCGTGTCAGTGTCAGACCAAGTCTGGAAAAACTTTTAGAGAAATGAGATATGATGAAGATTGCATGGCCTATTCAGGATACCTGAGTGTTTCCACACAGAAAACTATAAAGTTCAAATAAAAAGGAGAACAATGTTCAAAAAACCACAGAGAAATCATGGACAAATATATAGCAGGATCTGTACTACTGTGGTGGGGAAAAATCCAGAAGAAAGAGCACTGCTATTGGAAAAAGAAAGCATGATAATCCTATTTAAGCAACATAAAGGCTCAATCGAAATTCAGTATTCCAGGATATAGAAAATTGCAGTATATTAGTCACTAATTTAGATAGTGGTACCATCTACTTCCACCTAGAGAGTTCCACTAGAAGGCAAACACACAGAAAGCGTGCACTGCTGCATGCCATAATTCTCCAAAACAGATATTGAAACACATATTTGTGGTTGAACGTGGATGGGGTAAGGGTGTACCTGTAAACTGCTCTTTAGAGCTGTGTTCCTTTCAGACCTTGTGTGTTTACCTCAACAGTCATTTTGTGTGTGCATGTTTCTGGGGGAGCACATGTCTGTACCATGTTCAACTTTAACTCCTGCAGATGTAGTTTTGCAGTAGTACCCCTGTAACCTTTCTTCTTGCATCCCTGTTTCTCAAGTGGGAAATCTTTCTCCCTGATCCAACAGTGACTGGTTCTAATGTAAGAATCTGAATACAGAATATTTTAAGTATTTTTCTACATGTGCTTCATACCTATCTAATGGACAACTACCTGAGAGGATAAGGAGGGGCAGGGAGATGCTGGAGCAGATGCTGATGTCATGAAGAAGAGGTTCAGATTGAGGTAATGTTCATGGCTGCAGAGAATTCTCAGGAACTCAAGTCTCATGGAAATCAGAGTGGAGAGTGAATTCAGCTTGTTTGAAAGCTAGGAAAAACAAAAAACAAAAGTGTCAAGCAATGGGCTATTCCTATTTAAATTACCATGTAGGGAAATATCCTGCTCTCTGAAAAGGACAGAAGCATGTAGCCCTGCATGCATTAAAATGCTCACTGTACCTAGCTAGTTTTCATACACTAGCTGCTCTTTGTTTGACAGTGCTCCCCAGCTGACTTAACAACTTCCCAAGAGATAACAAATTGTTTCTTTCTTCTTTTTTCCCAAAAGAAAAATATACAATATTTTTGTGTTTTGCATAAGACAAAAATGAAAAACAAACTTCCCCGAGTTGTGGCAAATTCATAAAACATCCTGCTAAGTGACACAGGACATTAGTGATCTCATCATTTCCCTTCTTATCAACAATGACATCAGTGAAGGAATTTGTGGAGATACCTGAGGGTTTACATACATGTCACAAAACAAGGAAAAGGCTCCCTGTCAAATACAACAAATAATTTAATAACAACTTCCTGCATCACCTTTTATTTTTAATTTTCAGAGACTTGTAAAGCAAGAAGACAGATGTATTTTTTTGAATGACTCCCCAAAATCTAAATACTGTCCTCATAATACTCAGCAGGAGAAGTCAGAAAGTTGATCTGTAAGGGAAGAAAAGTGTTCTTATGGATGTTTTGCAGCAGTGCAAGCTATGACATTTCTAAAAGAGTCTTTACCTCCACTCCATTTTTTCCCTGCAGATCACAAATCAAAAGAGGTTTTAAAATCATTGCATAGGAAATAGGAAATTTACCCCGACCTTTTACACAACTCAAAGGATCTTGATGGATAAACTAATCAAACAGAACAAAACACATATGCCAAATGCAATCTCAATCATACATGGTGCCTACCTGATTACAGTAATGTTTGATGAGATTAAACACAAATCCTCGATCCATTAAAGAAAGAAGATCATACAAGAAAAATGCCAGGCTGATGTTTATTTTTTCTGCTTGTTCACTTTCCTTAAAAAAAGAAAAAAAGACCAATTATGATGTCTAAAACTTACATAAAGGTGAAAGACTTTTTAGAATCCATGAAAAAATAGTGTAGGGGTCAGGTCCCAGAACCACCTCAGGGAAAACACAGGACAAGCTTGTTTCAGTTCTCCAGTTCACACATTCTTGTTAAAATTGCACAGAATCACTTCTGTAAATTATTTCAACTGTTTCACAGCTTTCAGAAGAAATGTCATGGGATGGATGAACAGTTTAATTGTGCACCCCTTTGGGCTGACAGCAATGAAATGGAATTTGAGACCTGTTTTGAATTCCCTATTGGCTGCAGTACTGCATATGACTTTTTCCTATTGAACATCAGAGAATGCTGGTTTAGGTATTTATAACACATAAAATGTTAATAAAAACCTGTACTGGCTTTGCTGATGGCATGCTGAGTATTTTCTTTAGAAATTTTAAGCATAAAACCAATAGTAACAAAATACTGGTAAGATAAATCTGAGGGATTCACCATCCAGCAGCTGAGCTCGTATATGCTTGGAATTGGCATGATTACCAAAGATACACAGCCTCAAGTAATAATCACAAAGAACTTCATGTACCGTCTAAAATGAGGCTACAGTTTCCTCAAACATACCAATTAAAATCATAAACTCTCAGTAGCCTACATAGTTCACCAAGAGGAATTTGTGAAGATGCCTGAGGGATCTGCACACACCTAATGTTCAAAACTGACAGATGAGATGACTGAGAAAAATATTGCCTGTACTGGCACCTCTTACTTGTGAGAACAGGTGTGCAGCACCTCAGGGTGGCTACAATTCACTTTTTCAAGCTTTTTGTTGCAGTCCAGGAATATATATATGTATATATTCCCCAAAATCTGGAATTTGCACAGTAAAACATTTTTCTATGGTGAAGAAAAAGCTAGTTTTCCATTACCTAATAAGGCAGGCAAGCATATGCCAGACATATTACTGTAAAAATCCAGGGCAATATGACATGTTTAACCATGTATTGAAGCATCAATTATCACTGCTTGGATTTAAAAATTGACACACATTGCCTTCTGCTCTGTGCACCTAACCAATGCTCCTAGTTCCAAAAACACAGCAGTGTGATTTTCAGGTTCTATACGCTCCTTCTATCAAAATTGAATGGAATTAACAACCCACAAAAACCTGTGTATTTCTTGTGAGGAAGCCATAAGTACTAATTTCTTTGCAAAGGCAGCCATTCGGTTAAAGCATTTTTAACGTAACAATTTTTGTTTCACAACATATTAAAAAAAAAGTCACTGAGAGCTTAGGTAAACACTTCTTTGGAAATTATTTCTCTGCATGTGGTATACTATCATAGAAGCATGACAATAGCCAGAGCTTCAAGGTAAAGCTTCAAGAACAACCTTTTGGTGCACAGTGTCAATCCCTGGTGTCCCAGTTTGTCTGGTCTTGTCCTTTCCTAGTTTCTGATCCTCAACAGCACTTGGAGAAGTGGATTAGGACACCGAATTTGTTGAAAAGTGACCTAGCAGGCCAGCTCTCCAGGCTGCTCTGCCCTGCCCTGCTGCAGAGCACTCTGCTGAGCTAGTACAGTGCATTTGCCAGCTCTGGAGAATGAAAAGTAGTTGGTTACAACACCTGAAGGAACAACAGTCACTCGGTGCCTATCTGTGGCCTTAGATTTTCCTACGGCTAGTCCAAAGGGATATCAATTATATAGGCTGACAGTAGCAATGTTAAAATATAATTACAATTTTTGATCCTTTCCACTTTATAATCTGTTGTATTAGTGCAATTTGTTAAAAGTAGGAGAAATTTCATGGGACTTAGGGCTTATTTCTGGTCTTCAACTTTCAAGTGGCCAGTGCCTCTTTAAAGAGATCAAGGGTTAGAGCACTCGTGGCTGACTTTTGCAATATTCATGAGGAGCACTGCCTTCCTATGGCATATCCCACTTCTAGAGAGAAGTCAAATGAGGAATTAAGCACAATGCAGTAGGATTAAGGGTAACTGCAAAGGGGTATAGAAGGAAGAAATCCTGCTGGGGCTGCAGTCTGATGTGCTGGCTAACCTGGCAGAAACCATTATTAGAACTGAAAGTGAATGTTCAGCCTTTCCTGTCGATAGGAAAGGAAATTCCCTTCTTGCACACTGCAGCCACACTGAGAAGCAGGCTGAGGAATTGAGCTGAAAAAAACCCAAAACTGTCTGCCAAGGGAGCACAAGGCTGCCCTTTACACTGCCACAACTCTCACTGAAGGTTCATGTGGGAATGTTGGCCTAATTCTCGCAACACTGCTGATACTGAAATGAGATTAAGTGTAGCCCAGTGTAGCTCAAGATGAGTGGCAAGGATCCATACTGCTTATTTCATCCACTTACCTTGGGTGGCTTGACTACAAATCCAGCAATCTCTGAAGTAATCACACTAACTATAGTGGTAATATCATCTTTGAAACGATCAGAGAACCGGTTTCTTCGTGGGTTATCTTGCTTCTCTGTATTGTGAACATACTGAGCCATACTCTTTATCTGCAAAGTAGGAAAAAAATGTTAAAAATATGCCCAAACTGGAGGCAAAATACTGCTTTAAGTTTGTTTGTAAGTGTAAGACTTCCTACTTCTTTTTCCCTGAATTTAATCACTTATTTTGTCAGAGCTGCTGTGATAAATCCTACATGGCAATGCAACAGAGGGTCTAAGGCTCTACAGACAGACACTGATTCCTGTTCATATTCATGCAATTGGCTACACTCATTACCTGAAATCAGAATCACCCTCCCCAACCCCTTGCATCTGCAGTTCTGAAATGCTTCTGCTTGCAACTTTTGCCCTTCATGATGATAGATAGGGAGTAACACTTGCAGAATTCTTATTCTTGACCTGGTGTTGCATTACTTAACATGCTGACAGTGGAAATCAGTATATTTTTTCCACTGACATACGTTGCCACAGGTAAAACTGTGAATTTGTGGAGCTTTGTGACTGCTCCTATGTTGTTAACAAAATGGAAAAGACAGGAACAGATATTCATTGAAGAGGAAATGCTTGGTTGATGAGTGTCTCTCAGTCTTTTGCAAGCTGTGGACTACTGCTCATGTAGTTCATGCAGGGTTTTGCCACCACTGTCATAGTGAGGAAGGAGGGTGAATACGAAGAATTCTTTAGTTGTACTTTCTTTTTTTGAGACCTCTCCTTTACACAGTGGGGCTGAATAACTGAAGAGGTCACCACCCAACTGAATCTGTGCCTGGAGAACCTACTACATGCCACCCTTAAGTAATTGTAAAACAACTCTGTGGGGTCTTACCAGGAGCTCAAAGAAGAACCAGGCATGCTTGAAGACTGATTCTCTCACCATGCCTGTGCTGACCACCATCTGCAATGCCAGTTCCTCATGGAAATGCTAGAAAATAAACATAGCCTGTTGAAAAATGGCTTTTCAATCAAATAATTTTCAACATCTTCCCTGTGGGAAACTTCTCCATACTGGAGGGTGAGCAGCTGGATAAAGATGTGTGGGCATCTTTGTAAGATCAGAAGGCAGATTTGACCAAAATGATATCAACAGAATGTTTTGGGTACACAGACTTAGAGACCCATTTTTCTGTGGATTCAGAACTGGATAGCTGAAGAGGGAAATGCCTTTGGACCATTTTCAGGTAATTGTCTGTGTGCATGATAGGGAGCAGTCATGTTTCCCACTACCTGCTAAGTGTTTTTGTTTAGCACATCCATGTTTTCTGAGAGAATGAAGAAGCAAGACTGACTCTGTGGTGGAAGAGAAGGACAGAGCAACAACCACGCCAGGCCTTCTACAGTCATTTGTAGTTGGAAACAATACTTTTTACAGTAAGATCTGAACACAGACACAATAATCCCAGTTATCTGAATTTTTAGAAAATTCAAATCTGGACTACAAAAAGCTGGGTTCTGAGAGCTACAAAAAGGAACAAAGAAAATACTATTTACAGAAGAAAGAAGAGGCAAATATTCTGAATGGAGTTTACTGTAACATGTTAAGACATATATCCAAGTGTAAACAGCAGTGGAAAATGGCTGAGGCTCTAAGATCTCAAGAAAGAGAGCAAAGGGAGGATCCAGACAGGCTGCTACTTGTCTAAATCTGTCCTGGATGAAGAATCTAAACACTCTGATGCAGAAGCAGAAAAGTTTGAGTAATGTTTACCCACTGATTTCGTCACTAATTGATGAAACCGGTTGATACTGTGTTCTGTTGCTTCCCTCTCCACATTTAGCAGTGCTAATTGCCAGCACTACCTCAGGATGCCCCAGGTTCTGTAAAGAGCTCCCTCATGCATAGCCATAGCCCACCTTTCTATTGGATGGTCTTGTGCTTGCACAAAGGCCTGACATGTCATTTGTTCCTTCAGCATAGTAAGACATCCGACTGGAGCTGTGATCCACAGGCTGGGGAACAGAGATTGAAGAAATATATAATAGTAAATTAATAAGTAAATTAATGAAGGGAGAAGAAACCACCTGCAGTGGGGGTTTGTTTATTGGTTGTTTTTTGGGTTTTTTTAAGCTATACATAGACATTAATCTAAACAGGTCTCTTTCCTTCTTCCCATCCTCCATCCGAGTCAAAGCCACAGACCCGGCGGCGGCGGCAGCAGCTGCAGGGCGCAAACGCCAGCACTGCCATCGCGTGCCCAATGCCAGCACTGCAGCTGTGCTTTGGGGGGTACGATTCACCCGTTTTATCCCCAGCTCTACACCGAAAATCGTTAGCCCCTTGAAGTCTGCCTTCCAATAAAAGTAAAGCAAATTTAAGACGCAGCAAAACGGTAGTAACCAATTGTAAACTGATACATTTGTCTAAGTGATGGAGCTGTAATATTTTTAAAAACTTAAATTTTGTATTAATTTGGAAAAATGCTTTGAGCTCTGGTTTGGGATTTTTTCCCCGAGAACTCAGTACTTTCAAGTAAAAGTAATAAAATTCAAATCTATGCTATGGATGAATTCATATGTCCATATGAAGAAATCAAAAAAATTGTCAAAGCCTGTGTATCTTACTAGGTCTGGTTTAATTTGCTGAAGACAAGTACCTATTAATTTTAAATGGAGAGACACATGGTCATTCCATAGAGAAAAGACTTCAAAATATTTCTGAAAATAAACTACTTGAGAAGCAGTATTTTACATATATAACGTTCAATGAAAAGCGAGGGGGGATACTGTTCAGAGCTCATCAGGTGTACTGCTGTATAGCTCTGCTAGGGCTGCAACTAGCAGGCTCCTTGTACAGGAGAAAAAATCCTGGTTTTGCCAGAGGCATAGCTTTCCAGCTCCAGCTGAGTGGCACACCCTAGGTTTCAGTTTCACCATATAGCTATGCACAACGACCCTCATAAAACCCTGAGATGGGCTGGGATGCTGTAGATCAGCAAGCACCTGGCAAAATCAGGGAAGCAAAATCCTTCCTCTTGGATATTGTCGACCTTTCTGTCCTGCAAGCCACTGGTGGTACATGTATGGTGGTACATGGATGATAAATACAAAAGGAAGCTTATATTTCACTTTGTGGTTGAATGACATATCTGGAAAGACTAAGGTGCAAATTATGCACATGGCTGATATAAAGCTATGGGGCTGCTGTCATATAATTGACTTAATTGACTACCTTTTATTTTTATTTTTTTTTTAGGGAACTATTTAACACCAAACAAAAAAAAAGGAAGAAAGATCTGTGACTGTACTGTGATACAGATCAGACCAGGTCAGCAGATGTAAAAAGAACTTAAATATCTGCAATAAAAAGAGTGTGAGTCACGTCAAAAAAAACCAAAACCAAATACCTCTGTGAAGCGTCTAAGAGACAAACAAGAGCTAGAGTTCTTACCTGTTGCTTTCTACTGGTTAGAGACATCAGAATTTAGCAATGGGATTTACCATGCATCTACGCCAAATCAGATAAACAGAAGATGCTCCTGGTGATACATACAGTGCATTTACAAGGAGCAAATCCAACCCTCAAATAAAGAAATCTAGATTATTAGGTTTGGGGCCATACTTTTCTTCAGATATTTGACTTTGTTCTCTTACCTTGGACGACATGATGTTTTTGACCTCCTCATCAGTAGCAGCTTGTGTAACAGTGATGTCAGGATTGCTGCAGCTGATCACTCGGCTCTGCAGGAGTTTGTTTCCAACAGACATGGCAGAAGTGCGTCCAAAGGTGTAATAACGAGACTCTGCAGAAACAGCACTGCTGCCTCCACCTGCCACAGAGAGACGTTGGAATTAAGACTAAAGGACACATATATGAGACAAACAGGAGGTCCAAGCTGGTTTTGCTCAGTGGTGCTATAACGTCAGCATTTTGAAAATAAAGCTCTTGAAAAACCCACTACCAACTGCTTCCTTAACAATTTGCACGGTCATTGAATGACAAGTTACAGATAACTCAGTCAACAGCTCACAGGGTGATTGCACAAGCAGTACCAAAAGATTAACAGGGCTACCTAAGTAGCTGCACTATTACAATAGTTCTTTCTTCCCATCAGCTCTTTTTAATTTGCTGTAGATTAAGACAATATTCACAGGTCTAAACACATATGATTTAATGCCATGTCTGAAGTACCCAAGGAAGCAGGGAGCACTGCCATTAGGAATTTTACTAAATGATATCTAGTTTTCAATTTCACCACAGACCTTATTTTTCCAGGACAAAGAATTTTCAAGTGTATGCAAGCTCACAGATTTTAGCATATCCCAACGTCAGTCTAAATGTCCCTCAAGGGGGATTTAAATTAATACTCAAAAAAGAAAAAAGACTACGTATCTTTAGCTCCCACAGCACAGCTGCTTGTGGTAAGTCATTTAACATATACCAATTAATCAAGTGAACCCTACAGGCTTTAGGATAATGATTGCAATGGTTGAATGGCTGAGGTTGGAATGGCCTGCTGAAGGCCATCTAGTTCAACCCCTCTGCTCAGGCAGGGTCACCTGGAGTCACCTTGCCTGGGACTATATCCAGGTGGCTTTCTACTATCAGCAAGATGAGAGACTTGGGCAGCCTCTCTGGCCAACCTGTACCGGTGCTCAGTCACCCTCAGAGGAAATGTTTCCTCATGTTCTCTCTGTTTCACTGTGTGCCCACGCCTCTGATCTTGTCACTGGGTGCCACTGGAAACAGACAGGCTCTGCCTTCTTTACATCCTCCCTTCAGCTCTTTGTGTATGCTGAAGATCCTCCGTGAGGCTTCTTTTCTCCAGGCCGAAGAGCCCAGCTCTCTCAGCCATTTTTCACTGAAGAGACATTCCAGACCCTTTGTCAGTTTTGTTGCCCTTGGCTTGGCTTTGTCCAGCATGTTCATGTCTGTCTTGTACTGTGGAGTTCAGAGCTGGACACAGCACTCCAGGTATGCCCTCACCAGGGCTGAGAAGAGGAGAAGGATCACCTCTCTAAACCTGCTGGTCATACAGCATTTTATCCTCCAATGAAATCCTTAATGCAATGAAGATATTGGGTGAGCTTGGCCATATACCACTTGGCTAGTAAGTTACTTTGCATGGCAAGTAATTTACTGATATACAGCTCAGTAAAAAATTGGCATCTTAAGGCCATTTTAACTTAAGAAAGTAATTCTTCTAGAAAAAGTGTCAGTTTAGGTGATCTCTCTTACATTCTTCTTCATGAAGCTACAGCATTGCTTGTAGCTGTGGAAACCTCTCACCTCAACCCTTCATCTTAAAATAATAACTGAAGGATTGAGTTTATAAGGGAAAAGTACATATTGCTCTTTGCAGTGCTGTTATTCCTGATCTGCCTTTGGGAAAAAGGGTATCAGAACAGTGTAGTGCTTAAATGCAGTCTGGGTCTGAGAAGTTGAGTTTGCTGTCTTACAGGACAGGTAAGTTCTTCTCTCAAAAGCCATGTTTAAGAGCATGTATCAAGAAAAAAACCCCAAACTTCTGCAACCTTTGCATCAACAATACCTGGCTTGACCATTTCTCTCTGTGGGTCTGGCAGACGAAATACATAGTACACATAAGATGCCAGGAGGCAGTTCCTCCCGTGCTGATCCTTGCTCAGCTCTTTGCTGTTGTGGAGACTAGTCACTATTGCAACCACTGACTCAAAGGCAAACTGTGAGAAGTTGGCTGTGAAACAAAGGCAAGAATTAGTCAGCACTGAAGGGTATCACACAATTAAGTGAGGACATTTGTATCAACAACTAATCTCAAAAGGTTCAATTCAGTGCTTAACAAATTCTGAGTTTTAGACAGCAATTGCTATGCATGACCAGACTCAAAGTCTACATAGGCCAATAAACACTCTTCAGCAGGCCCACTGACGTTCAACCTAATCACTGTTATTCTGTCATTTTGGGTTACTTAAAAGCAGACTGTGTTAATTACATTTCTAGCAGCCTTCACAAATTTCCTATAAACTATCTTCTTGCAGAATACTAAGACTCATTACTCTCCAGCTGACAGAAAAATACCAGCTAGCAAGCTTTAGAACAAATGTTGTGGTGGATGACAAGTGTTGATTATCTGAATGAGACATGAAATGAACTACAATACTGTCTGCAAGTATGCCATTCTTCCAGAGTTAACATATGTTATGGGCAACTGGCACCACAGTAAAAAAAAATCTGTGTTCACTATTATAATTTCTGGTTTTGTACTCACTCAACTCTGACTAAAGATATTTGGGCAGAGGATATGGTGCAGACAGCAGTGTCAGTTGTAGGATAATGATTTTCATGGTGTTTTACTTGCAAAACAACCCAATTCCAAACACAGTTGAATTAACAACTTTCTGACTTACATTTTCAGGTAAGTAAATTACTACAGTTTAATGCACATCCCAACCAGAGACTAAGAGTCTTATATAGGTCAGGGGAAAGGAGAAAAAGCAGTAATTCAGTTAAGCCTGATTAAACAGTGCAGTGAAACTCTTGTCTTGAACAGCACAATTCTTTCTGAAGTGGGCTACCTCAAATACTAAATTCAACCTGGATATTTATTTCCCCCACATTTCTAGGCTGCTTGCAAAGCCTCTTAAAGGCCATGAACCAGTAAATACCTGTTTGGCCAGCTATGACCATAGGCTGTACAGCCAGCTGGAAAAGTTTATCTAGTACCAAATGCAAAAATAAGACAAGAGGTTCAAGGCGTGAAGAATTCAAATAGATAAGGTTGAGTTTCAATTCATGCTCCAATGAAGCCTTCTGATCCATCACACGACTGGGGAATGACACTTGGCTTTCCAGAGAATGGCACAAGGTGAAGAACTTCTCCAGGTGGTTGTCCTGCAAATGTAGTGCACTCACAGTTAACAAAAATGATGTATTTCAGGCTACTGTTAGATAAGAAAAGCCTGACTCTACCACCTCATGCGATAAAAGGAAAGATTTTCATCCTTCTGGCTTTCAGTAGTGGCTGCTCTGAGTGATCAACTTGTAAGGCAGCTGTCACAGTGTTTTGTTCGCTCCTATTCATCTGCTTCAAATTCACACTGCAGTGAGATCAGCTTAAAGGCAGAAAAGTTATTTCCCTCACTAAACTGATTGCTTCATTTAATGAAAAGTCTTTTCCCTCCATCTGATAAAGCTCTATCACATCACAGGTCTATAGTCCCTCTGCCACTCACCCCTGAGCTCCACACAAGTTGTATGCCACAAGACTATGCCCTACTTGTATTTATAAAGCATACTGCAGAGGGGTGATGGAGCTGCTCCAAACACAGGGCTTCCAGCTGTTAAGACATATTTACCCGGATTAACTAGAATGGGATAAAGGGTAAGAGCCATTGAAAAGCAGCAAAAAGAAAATAAAGCCAATCTGCCTCAAACCAGCCTCTCAATAAGATGGGCAAAGATCAAATTTCCCATTTAAATTGCATTTAAATGACCAGAATCATTGAGCTCTCACCCAGCACTAAGTCTGTGTCCCCAAACCACATGGCATTGACAAGTGAGCTGCTTAACACATCCTGGCAGTGTATAACCTGTCCATGGAGGCAGGGAGGTGCTGTGTCTGTGGAGGTGTGGACACATTGTCTGAACTGGCCTTGAAGAACAGAAAACACAGGCTGCAGGAACTGGCACTGTGCCCTGCCAGTGCCTTTCAGTCACATCCTGAGCAGATCCCTGCTGAGCTGAGAGGACACCAGGTTCCCCATTGTCCAATGTGACTTTCTGCCAAGAGTGCTCATTTGTTCACTTCTACCAATAGATTTAATTTCACCAAAGGAGTTCATTCAGTGAGGATATCAGATTATTTCCATAGCTCCTAAATTTTTTTAAACCTGTGTGAGCTTAAACACCACAATTTCATAAACCTGCCAAATTGGCCTGGACAACTGAATTTTCACTGAAATGAAACTACAGCTGTGTGTTACTCCTGATGCATTACCTGGGTGTGAACAGATGATACAGCTTGAACTTCAACAATGAAAACGCCCTTGTGTCCTTCAACCCACTTTATAGGTGGAGTCTGAGACGGAATTTTCTGTGAAGGGAAAAAATAAATGGGAATCATCTTCCTTTTAATGATCAAACAGAAAGTCTGTTTACATGAAGGTCTGTAGGTTATTCCCAATATACACTTCATTTTAGATGCCCAAATTCAGTGCCACAGAGGGGATGAGTTCTCATGGACATTTGGTCAGAAGCTGATGCACTGAACAGTGAAATTTAGAGAATTTCAACTGGATGTCTAGCATAGACCATGTAAATACACACCTTCAATATTGTTAAGGCTAAAATTTCCCGGTCAAAACATTGCCAAAGGCATTCTGTGGTGATGGTGCAGATTAAACCCTCTAGACAAATTTCCTGCATCCCATGTTTACTGAGAGGGCACAGATTTTTGCTTCAGTAATACCACCTATTAGTAGGATTCCATTTCTACTCCCCCTCCCACAAAGCCACAGAGAAAAAATAACTTCTTTATGGAAGAAATTGAATTATTGACTTGACACTCTCTGAACAAATGTATCCCTGATTAGACATTTTACAAGAATTTGCTTGCATAACTAACTTCTAGAAATTATATAATGATGTAAGATAATAACACCAGGGACAATAACATCAACAATTTTCTCCAGACCTTTCCCCTTTTAAAGAAAAAAAAGGAGACTACCAACAGACAGCAACATTAGTTTGTAAAACACTCATGCTGTTCTCCGACATTAGGAAAATATTATCTTTTAATAATTTTGTTTGCTACCTCAGGAGGGTGAATTGAATAGTGTAAAGGCAGTTTATCCAATGCAACAGGAAGACTATAATGTCCAGTTTGAAGACGATCATTTAGTAGAATTGGCAGCCACTGAAACAAATGAAGAGAAAACACAGCAATATTCATGATGATATATGATTAGACCTATTTATTTAATTTGTTAGATACAGTCAACAAAAGAAAAAATGAGACATTGACCCAAGCTTCTCTGCTCTAACCCATTCAACAGTAATTTCTCTGCATTTTAAATTCAAAGATAGCTGATAGCTACAGTAGAAAAATGTACAAGACTGCTTTACAAATCATCTCTTTTGAAGAAAACAAACACAGAGTTTCTCATGTGTAACACACATTTTTCTAATAAATCCTATCGGAAGGATTTAGTGGAAGCGACATTTTTATTTAAAAATTCATGTATCTTGAATACAGTGATCCTTGGTATTGAAGAAAACAACAGCTAAATTTTTGCTGGGATTAAATTAAATGTCTTCCTTGTAGTCACTGTGCCAGACTGACTTATCATATCCCTGCATTGATATTTGGACACATTTATTTTTTGTTTAAGTCTGAAGGAGGCAGGGCATTCGAATATCATAGCACAGAAACATGCTGTATTTAGGTGAACAGAAACTTGCAAATTAAGTCCTCACCTATGTCAAATCTTGGTCTTGAATTAATTTATTTCTTAACAATCCCACTGACATTGGTGGGACTCTAACTCTCCATATAAGAAAGCCCATTTGAACGGATTCTCTTTACTATGATTAAAAAAACTCCAAAAAGCCAACAAAGAAATAAACAAGCAAACAACCAAAAATACACAAACACAACCACCTCCTACACTTCATAGCAAAAACACATGGAAAGCACTTGTCTGGCCCCACAGCTCAATTGCTGACCACAGCTCAAGGGCATTTTCAGATCTGAAGCATTATCATCTTCAATTCTTTCCTTTTATATTAAAATCTCTCCAGTTAAAAATACTGTTTGATAAAGAAAAATGTTAAAGAGACTATGCTACAACATGTATTTCTTAACCTAAGATGTGCTAGTCTCAACATGAAGATAAAGAATGCAAGAGAATTACATTTTAGCTTTTAGGTTCTTCCTGTTTTTAAATTTTTTACGTGGATAAAAGACAACAGAAATGATGTGCCATGTAAAACCCAATTGAAAATATTACATTAGCAGTTACCTCATGTATGAACATGAAAGCAGTAATAATTGTAATTATACATGTTTTAAAGGTTTTTAGCAATAAGTAAAATCTAACAGAATGTGCTAAAAAGCATTGTTATTGAAAATATTTAGGTGCAAATATTTCAGTTGAATGAGGTGAATTCATAAAGTTCAAAAATAATTAACACAGTAAAATTATAGTATGAGGGAGTAACACATCTCAGGCTGCATCTAGTTTCTGTGAATCCTCACTAAGACCTTCCACTGGTTTTGATGTATTGCCATGACCAGAAAGGGAATAAATGACAAAATTCTTGACAAGCAAAGAGTCTGTTTACATGGGATACATGTAGACGCACACCCACACACGCCCACTCTTACATATCCCATAGAACTTACTGAATACCCCAGGAGGGTTTCAACAGATGTTCCTTGCTTTGGCTGGCAGCTGATGTGATAGAATGTGAACAATAGATGGTGTTTCTCTGTGAGTTTTGCTGGCAGCTTAATTTTCACTTCTTCATAAAAGTCAGGGGATCTGTTTAAAAAAAATGCCAAGCCCAATGTAAGTATGAGGCTGAGCAAGAGGTAAATTTGCCAGTAGGATTTTAGATGCTACGATTATAAACCAGATAAATCCTGAAAAGCTGATTTAAACGAAGTATACGTATATATCTATACACACACACACACACTCTTATGAATTTGAAATTAATTATGAATCTGGAAGTTACATTTATGAACAATCTACAGCTTTGAATCAGAAGAAAACAGACAGAATTAGTTGGGTAATTTAGCTTCCACCTATCTCTATGCTTTAAAGAACTTTCAATCTTAGTTTTGGATTCCAACATAAATATTCTGCAAATCCTAAATACCAAGTTTTCACTTGTGAGAATGAGAATGCTCCTTCAGCTCTTTTGGATCTATGAATTCATTGAAGTGAATGATCTTAAAAGTTGTGCTGCTTTCTGCTCCTGCTCATTAATCTTCACAGCAAGAAAAAAAAAAAAGCTTCAAACAAAGAAGCAATGATCTCTTATACAACAATCCCTTATGCACATACATTTAACAATCCACATTAAATATGATAAACTGTGCAAAATAGAAATGTTTAAAATGACATTCCTTGATGAACTCTATAGAGTAAATATTATGTAAAGAGATCATGATTAATACCTCTCAAGTCATATGAATAGTAACACTTACTTATTATGATATGTGACTGCTGTGTACATTTCTTGGACAAATTCTGGACCTGAAGATTTCCCAAAAATTACCTGCATTAAGAATAAAATAAAACAGCAATCAGGAATACCGCATTTATTTGTCATCATCTTGTATAAATTTTAAGACAGTATCTGCAGACTTAAAATTACTCCTCGATTTTAACTTAGCTCATTGGCATAAATTTCTTATTACCAAGCACCTTCCCCACACTCCATTCCGGGTAAAACATCAGAAAAATGGAGCAGAGTTATTTCTAGAGTCACTGACTATTAACATCACATGCTTTAGTCATGAACTAACAACCTAGGAATCATAGGAAAAAGTTATGGTAGGCCACTTACACATTGTCACACTGTCTTCATCTAAGTGCTATAAAGTTAAATTAATAGTATTTTTAGAAATTTTGCTTTTCAGTTGTAGTCTGCTCATTCAGGGTGAAATACATCTCACCTTACCTTACAGGTCCAAAGTCCCTTTAAAATCAATTAAGAGAAGTAGGCATTTCTGGTGCTAGATTTGCTTTCCTAAGACATAGGTCCATGGTGAGGTCTTGAAATCAAATAATTTAAAGGGACCCTTGGGAGATGAGCTTAGACAAGAATCTCTGCACCTTGCAAGTCTATGTATATGTATTGAGAGGAAGGTCACTTATCGTGGAGAGAGAAGACACACACACTGTGTCTGTCCTAACCATTTGTCAAAAACTTGCTGTAACATGGGCAAAGTTTAGGGAAACCAGCAATGCAATATTGTGTAAAAGAAAGTGTCACATTCACATGGCACAGCTCAAGCTCTGGAAGAAATGTGGCTTGGAAAACACTGCTGATGCTCTGATTTCAGGTCAACAGATTATGTAGAGCAAGGCTGTGAAGTATGTACTAAACTGGTTGGGTGATAGTCCTTGGTCCAACACATTGTTGGACTAAAATTTCCTCAAAGTATTATTTCCACTCGTGGTATTCCTTCTCTAATGCTTGAAATCACAGAAGATTTTGGTCTCAATGTCATTTACAAGTAGCCAAAACACTGAAAATATTCTTAAAAATTTGGGCTGAAGCAGATATCTGTGTAAGAACACTTCAAATCTCTGAAGCCTGGTAAAGTTGAACAGAAGATCTTACAGTGAGAGATGTTGAATAACCTGAACTACTAGCCTACTCTACCAGTATTGTACATGTATGCCCTCACACAGCGTGTTTCAAACATAAAAAGCTCTACCTATACTGCATGATTGTGCATCCCTTCATGTTCAGGCAATGGAGATCCCAAATTTTGCCTAACAGTGTAAAATCTGAGCATTTGTGTAAACATACTGCATGCAGAGGAGCTATCCTGGAAAATAGGCAATATCATTCTTAAAAGGTCTCTGAAGCTCTGTGAATTTTACCCTTGGAGATTCTAACATTTTACTGATGCAATATTATGTCATTTTTCTGAAAATAGGGTAGGAAGACTTAGATAAGAGAGAGAATATACATCTTGTTCCACTAGAATCACAAGTTTTTTTACTATGGGTATGGAGTATGGCATTGCTTTAGGATGAGAATGAAAGCTTCTCAAGCTCTCTGATGTTAGGCTTCCTAAGGCCCCACTAGAAACTGTGGTGATGGGAAGTAAATAAGGACTTCTCTTTTCATTGTGAAGTTTCTCAGGAATGCATGTAAATGAAAGTCTGATAAGGAATCTCAGCATTTATTACTGGCATTGCACAGGACGGGTCTTCACCACACATAAACTGGATCTTGATGGTAATATTCCTTGCAGAAGCCAGTCGGTTAGCAAAATTCAGCCTCTGAGGGTATACATACAGGAGATTTCTGGAAGAAAGAACAAAATGGGTAAATGGAAAGCATTCCTGTTTGAAAATTAGGTGCATGAATTATCATATTGCTGATTCCTCTCCATGTCCTTCAATTCTACCTGTATAATGAAAGATTTGTCGCAACTCAGTTTCAGAAGTTCACAAAGAAAAGGTAACTTCTGGGTGCAACACATAGAACATACCATGTTTAAGGTTTCAGCTACACTAAACTATGTTCTGTTACAAGCAAACTATTATCTTTGTTTGATGTAATGAAAAAGGGTTCGAAAAAGCGGCCCCTTTCTCATATGTGAATCATCAGATTTTGGAAAGGGGAAAGAATCACTCAGAGGTGATAAAAGCAAGGAAATCAACAACTGAAGTTCATACATTCATAGCTTATAGCAAAAAAAAGGCATATATTTCTAGGTTAAACAAAGCAAAAAAGCAGTATCAATGAACCTGTATTTATACAAAGAAGAAAATTTTAAACAATAATTCTATAAGCTACCTCTTATTAATAAAAAGTATGAATAATGCTTTAAAATATAGCATACTTTGCTGTTTACTAGCTTCTGTGAATGAACATATCACTTAACATAAAAACCACCTTTAATTTATGGGGGGAATTTGGCAGCATAATTCTAATGGAAGAGTTACAATATTGATAGAAAGATTTTTCTCTGGTGAGGTTTATGGCAAATTTGAGATTTCAGCTAGACCCAGATTATACAGAGATTATGGAATCATGATTATATCTATCTGAGGTCTTGTTTTCCCAATCTGACACTGGATTCTGCCTGTTTATCCTGAGTGTATTGAATGAGACTAGTGGTGGAGGAAACACGCCATCCTTCAGCGAGAAACAGTGAAGACTACTCATGGACTTTAATGATTTCTTTCCATCTGTGGCAGTCAGAAGCTGCACACAGGATTGCACTGTCCTTATCACAGATATCTCCTCAGTACCATTGTCATCTGAAAAAGTCAAACAGCCTTGGAGAATATTGCCATTAAGTCAGACAGTCCATCTTCCATTTATGGTATTCCAAGACATGTATAACTGTGGTTTATTTTCCTGATTGCCATGACACTGGTGTTCAATAACACAGTCCAAGCTACTTTTTTAAACCAACATGTGCTACATTGTACATGGCATGCCTTAGTAAAAAAATTAGCATGTAACTTGCCCTACCCTTCATTCAGAATGGTACTTCTGTCTGTCACATTAAGGCACTCTCTTCCTTACTACCTTATGTGCAAGTTTTGCTTTGCCAAGTTCTCTCCCAGATGATGTTAAGGAAAGCTAAGTGAAAGAGCGAAATATATTGGTAACCTCTACTGAATTATACTTGGGGGACTGACATATTAAATGAAGGATATTGTCAATATTGCATCTGCCAGAAGTGAAGAAATACTTGTAGGGAAGGCTGAATAATACAGTCATTGCTGCATTAATCTGCAGCCTAGGACAAGATGTCACAAATCTATATAATGTACCTGAGCACTGGATTTTACTTTTAGATGTGACTTGAGATGAAAGATATGTGAAAACACAGAGGGCTCTCTGCTGACTACACAACCAAGGAAGCATTATTCCAGCAAGTACTGGACTGAAAAGCTAAAGCTTGTGCCATTTATACTCAAGCAGTTTTAGGGATCTTGCTTACATGTGTATTAAACCCATCAGCACTGAGGAAGAATAGAGGCAAATGCTGACTCTGGATATCCTGCAGAGATGAAAGTGATGGCTGACACCTAAAGCAGGAAGGTGAGAAGATGATCAAATAGTGCTGCATCACACAGGCATGAACTGTAGACCCATTTCTGACCACTGCCTTAGTACTACTGCCTGCACTCCATCCATAGACTCCTGAGGGAAGCAAAGTCAAGGAGCATTTTTACGTGCAGTTAGCTGTGGTGTTGGGGCAGCAAATAGTGCTGTCCTTTAAATAATAGGACAGCTAGGATACCCATAACCCTGTGGTGGGCTCCAGAATGCATTGCATCTCCCCCAAGGTTCTGCACCAAGCAGAAACATTATAGCAACATGTCACAGAAAATACTTTTGGTCAGTGCGATTAAATTTCTCCCCTCCCTCTCCCTGCAAAAAGTGCAGGACTCTACCTTCAGATACAGTCAGATGTGCTTTAAAAACAAAAGAGCTATTCAAGGGACAGCATGATCTCTACAAAAACCATGGCAGAACATCCAGTTTCACTGAGAATACAGTCCCAAAGGCCAGCAGAGTCCTGGGTGAGGCAGGGGTGCAGACAGCTTCTGACCCAGCAGAATGAGAAGAGTATTTTGGAATCAGTTACCTGCTGGGAAAGCTAAGGGTCTCCTAGCTTGACACAGGACACCACGCGCAATTCTCCTGCAAATTTGCTGACCTTCCTACACTTTCATGGGGCTCAGCAGTGATTTAACCATCTTCCATGGGCAAAGCAACACAGACCTATCCTCTGCTAATATAAAACCTATTCAGAGTTTCAAGACTGTGATAATTCTTACTGAATGTTTGTAAATACTGCATGTGCGTATGTGCACCTAAAAGAAGCCTTCTCTTTGCTAGATTACACCTATGCGAGGTGTCAACAAATGCATCTCAAATTTCTTTTGAATATTAGGCACCTTCACTGATGACTGTAATGATAATTCCATACACAGCAAAACTCAACATATGTGCAAGTAGTCCCTACTGATACAAACCAGAAATGTTCTGGAGGTGAGGAGCGACGGATGAGTTAACATTGACATTTAAAACTTATGGTACTAGAAATAAAAGCTGATGCACCCATTAGTTAAAATTTTCAATATCTGTTGATTTTTTTTCACCATTTTGGTGGGGAGTCTTCAGGGAAAAAAATAGTTAAAAATTAAAAAACACACCACAAATGCTTAACCAAATATGGAATAGCACAGAGACAGAACTTTAACACATCACATTCAAGAGGCTATATATGAGTTATATATTTCATATTCTAGAATAGAAAATCTGGAGAATAGTTTGAACAATTTTTCTTATGTTGATAAAATTTTGAATCATCTGAAGAGTTAGTGGACAGATATAAAACTAGACCAAAGGGCCTGTAGATGACTCACATATAGTAGACATTTTCTCTCTGGATTCCATGGGCAGAGAGGAGCAGACAATGCTATGAGAGCAATAACAGGAGTGAGGTACCATTATTCATCAATAACCTCTTCTCACCCAAAACTAGTAAAGGATGGGGAAGAAAGATTACCACCAAGGCACAGGCCTCCAGCTCACACAGCAGACTACAGCAAGTCTGAGAACATTGGTAAGTGGTTTGCAATTAAATGAAACAAAACTGTAAAGAAAAGGGGTTTTTTTTCCCTTCCTCCAAAAATCCCTTAAGTGTTCGGTACTACCCCTATCACAGACAGGATTTTCTTTGCCTGGTTAAGCTGAGTTACTGCTGAAGTGATGTGACAAATCCCTCTTCCTCAGCACCAACATTTCATAGTGGCAGTAAACAGCATCACTTTCATTTATATTTAATGAGAAAATAAAATGACAAACAAACTTTAAATTATATGATTTTTCCTATTAAAAATAGAGGGGTATGAAAGAAATAAATCTTGGGATGTTTTGACATTTTCAGGGAAATATTTTTATTAAAGAAATGTAAGTACACAACAAAAAGAAGTGCTCAATTTCACAGTGCACAAAGAAGTGGGCTGGCTGATCCCTCTGGCATAAATCAGAAATAGCATCATTTAAAATAATGGCACTACACCAGTAAAAAAAAAAGCTTGCAAGACCTGAGTTCAAAGACTATAACAGAAGGCTTCACTTTTCCTATCACAAAGGAAAAAGCTATTACCAAACAAACAAACAAACAAACAAACGAAACCCCAAACCAAAAAAGCACCAAAACTCCTCCAAAACACAAATAAATAAATAATTAATCCCTCTGAATTTTTGACAGCCTTCCATCCCCCTGTGTCTACATGTATGGTGCTGGTGAAAAAAAACAAAACAACAGTTTTCAGACTTATAATCAAAATTTAGAAAATATTAAATCCGCTTTAAGGCCCTCGCAAACCATAACATACTTCTATAACTAAACACTTTCAAATTGCTAAAATAATAGCATGATGGGATGATTCTACTAGAATAGGATGATTCTGCTTTTCAGATTAGAAGAAAGGAAAAAAAGAACATGAAATATTTCGTATTTGGCTCTATTAAAATTCAGAGTTAGTCCTCATGCATTAGTTTAATCTCAGACTCAAAATGGTACTCACTGTGTGGAGAACCAACCAAGCACGGAGAATTGAACGACAGTTGGATTAGGCAAAGGGTCATAGGTTCCATTGAGGGATCTGCACAGGCTGGATCCATGGCCCAAGGCCAGTGGTGTGAGGTTCAACAAGGCCCAGGGCTGGGTCCTGCCCTTGAGTCACAACAGCCCCAGGCAGTGCCACAGGCTGGGGCAGAGGGGCTGCAAAGCTGCCCACAGGAAAAGGAGCTGGGGGTGCTGGTGACAGTGACTGAACATGAGCCAGGGTGTGCCCAGGTGGCCAAGAAGGCCAATGGCATCCTGGCCTGGATCAGCAATGGTGTGGCAGCAGGACCAGGGCAGGGATTGTCTCCCTGCACTCAGCACTGGTGAAGCTGCATCTTGAATCCTGCGTACCATGAATCTCGGTCCCTCAGTGCAAGAAGGACATTGAGATGCTGGAGAGAGACCAGAGAAGGGCAACAAAGCTGGTGAAGGGTCTGGAGCACAAGTCCTAGGAAGAGCAGCTGAGGGAGCTGGGGTTGTTTATCCTGGAGAAGAAAGGCTCAGAGGGGCTTTATCACTCCCTACAGAGGCCAGATGAGGGTCAGCCTCTTTGCCCAAGTAGGAAGCAATAGGACAAGAGGAAACAGCTTCATGTTGATCCAGGGGAGATTTAAATGGAATATTAGGAAATATTTCTTCACCAAAGGATTGCAAGCATTGGCAAACTATCCAGGGAATTTGTGAAGTCACATGTAGATGTGTTGTTAAGGGACATGGTTTAGTGGTGTCAGTGCCAAGTTTACAGCTGGACTTGATGCTCATTGCCTACGTCACCTAAGTATGTTTTTGCACACCAAACAGAGCATTGGCATGATTGGAAGTCAAAACCATCTCTGATGTGGTGAGATTAGGTGATTGTTTCATGGGGAAAGAGATGCCTCCAGTGGCACTGCATAAAGACAAGCGTTATTTCCTGGCCCCACCAAGTTCCAGACTCTGCTCTTTCAGAATGTTTACAAAACTTCCTCATTTGTCTTACCAGGGAGTTATTGCTAAAGTTCATTAACACTTTCAGTTGGCAACTCCACTTTCTCAGTCCAAATATGCTTATTGTTACCAGGTAATCAAAGTATAACCTAGCATGTTTTAGAGTTTTATTTAGACAGTACCTGTTTGATGGCAGCATCACACTACTTATGGCATGTCAGCAGTATCATTACCATTGATACACTAATTAAGGTAAAGATTAATGAAGGCAACTATTCTTTATAGATGTTGTCTTCATTATTACAAGTTAGGCTGAACAAATCCTACTTTGTTTCATTGCCATGACTTTTATTTAGGATGAAAATCAAAAAAGATTTAAATAAAAATGTTAAGCATGTAAGGTGTGAAAGTTTGCTGAAAGAGTGTGACTACAGAGTGGTAGCAAACATTTCCTCTAATGCGGATATATGTATTCAATATAGATATCCTGGAAAGGGAAGAATAGTGTGGAGACACCCAAATTTGCTTTAGGAGAAGCACAAAATAATTTCTGGCAGGGTAGCATTTATACTCATTATATCTGGCTTCAGAAGGAAAACTTGATGAGAACTACAGAGAGAATATTCTGTGCACACTCAACTGTCTTCCAGCTCAGAAACACGGCAGTTGCTAATGGCTTTTTGTCAAAAGCAGACCTCTAGACACTGTGCATATTGGAATTGACACTTTCTGTGGGCAGACAATGAGTAGGAAAGTTAAAATTCTGTCTTATTTTTTCATTAAACTAAAAAAAGGCATCTTCGCTCACGTTCATTTACATTTCCACTTTCATATCTATAAAAACTACTTTCCCTGTAGAAATGTCTGCATTGAAGTTCAACCACCGTCCAGTTCCATCTTTGATTCACAGAGAAGACAGAAGTACCTTGACTCTCTGTGTTTAGTGTATTGGTGCTGTGCCATCAGCTGTTTGAACACCACTGAATTGTGGCAGAGCCCAGGAGTAACTCCCCCAAAACTTCTAATGAGGCTATAGCCAAACTGCCTTACTTATTTCTTGCTGAGACCACACCGCAAGCTGTTATTATAGGATTTGCTACTTCCTCTTTTTGCTTTCCTTTAAAGCTGAGACCCAATTCCAGGTGTCACCAACAGCCAGATAGATCTCTAGTTTTCTGTGAAGGTGTGGAGGATCTCCCCAGAATAAATTAGTTTGAAATGGTGCAGTTCTGAGTTGTACAGAATCACAAGTCCTGCCCTTTCCTTCTCTCTTCTTGGCTTGGGTCAGGTGAGCAGGGAGGAGAGCTGGCTCTTTGCTAATCTCCACTGCAAGAAATGAATAAGGTTTACATCACTTTATTCTGCACCTTCCTTCTGTGATTCCTTATTGATAGCCACAGTTTTGCCACTAATACAATACAGTGGCTAGATACTGTTTCAGGGATGAGAAATTCCCCTTATAATAGTATAATCTACTACTATTGTTAAAAGCATTATGCTTTGCTCCCTCGTCTTGACCTAATGATCAGGTGAAAGTCATGTTTTCATGTTATTTCTGTATCTCTAGTACTGCAATACACTCTATCAGAATTATTGGTAGCTATTACTATACCACCACTCACTAGCAGTGAAATACTACACAAATATCTTGAAACATTCTTCTGGTGTTAATTTCTTATAGGACACTCAGATGTTTCACACTACTAAGAAATAAGTGATGGAAATTGCTCACTTGCATGCTACTGAATGCTGTGAAACCTGGAAACAACAATAACAGAACAGATTTAAAGAAATTAAATTACACAGCCTGGAGTGCCCATCCACTAAAAAAAAGTTCAGTTAAAAAGTTCACAGAGCAACACATTATTTCCTCTGATACTCAGATGACTCAAACTGACAATAGAGCATAACAACTGAGTATTAACATTTACCAGAAATGCTAAAAATTATAATAAAATCTACTGGGAAAAAAAAAAAACCCAATACCAAACAAACACAGAGGAGGAAAGATAGATAGATAGATAGATAGATAGATAGATAGATAGATAGATAGATAGACAGATAGATGACAGTTGTTAAAGGGGTTTTCTTAATGCTATAGAAAGCTTTTCAAAGACAACACAATTATATTAATAAAAACATTATGGAGTATCCTGCAGGTATTTTATCTTGTAATGGCTAGGAAGATTGAATCATCAATCCAAAACATTGTCTTTAACCTTTTAAAAAATATTTTTAGTTTCTATTTCTGAAAAAAAAATTCTGAATCACAATTTTAAAAAAAAGTTAAAAATATATGTTATTTCTTACCTATAAATGGTGTGGGGAACATACACTTCTCTAATTGGGAATTCCAAAATCTCTTTGTGAGGACGATTACGGTTTTCTGAAAATGGCTTCACTGGGAGTAGTTCTGGTGTCAGACAACAATTAAGGTTTTCTGGAGCTGGGTAAATCTCCACTTTAAGTGTTCCTTTAAAATTAAATGACAAAATCTTAGCAAAAATATAAAAAATAATCAGGGTACAATAAAAGAAATATTAAAACAATATGTAGGGTTACATAGCAACAGTGGAGAAATAAGAACTGGTTCTTGGGCTGCATGGGAAGGAAAACATAGGTACAGAAAGATACAGAGGAAGCAGCCTACACACATCCCTTCACATCAGGGCAACACATAGCTCTTTGTGTCCAGCCTGAACTGTTTCAAAGCAAACAGAAAGAAAGAAGCAATATTATACGCTGGGTGATGTTCTGGTGTCGTTCACACACAAGTAATATAACATTTGTCTGGGAAACAAACAAAAGGTGTGCTGTCTAAGACAGCTCTCTCTTACTGCCCCTCCCTCTCAGATTCTGCTCAGATTAATCTATGCCAAAGTAGGCACCACCCACCAGGAAAGCTAAGCTTTCTGTGGTGAGCAGTTACACCGTTAATACTGATAACATCTACCCCAGTATAAACAGACTCCCAATTTAAATTCTCTGCTGTGATAAGTTAAAAC
The DNA here is from genome assembly GCA_025920805.1 of Petroica traversi. NCBI lineage: Eukaryota > Metazoa > Chordata > Aves > Passeriformes > Petroicidae > Petroica > Petroica traversi. The sequence goes on along the minus strand of JAHLSL010013598.1, from coordinate 2,500,452 downwards.
CGTTTGTGGAGCTCAGACCTGTCATTTCTGGCAATCAGCTAGAAAGGAAAAACAGCTCAGCTCATATTTTTAAGGTTCCTACACAATGCAGAAGAGGTTGAACTGTTGTTTACTTAAAAAGAAAAATTAAGCTGGTAAAGTGTTTGACAATAGCTAAACACTGCTTGTAGTTCTCTACTTTGTTAACTGATGCTTATCCTAATACCAAGCTTTCTATAAAATATGAACCATTTCAAAGCATTGCAGGGAAGTAGCAAGGATCCTAGAAATTTGCTTTGAGGAACTGTCTTCAAACAGTTTGAACAATAACAAAAGATTTCCAGTAGGTACACTGTAAATTAGGGAGAAGAGAAAACAATTTTAAAATATCAAGCTAAATCTAAATCTCCATACTCATTCATACTCATTCAGAAAAAAAATTTCAAAAATTATCTCTGTTCAGGTAGACACCAGAAACCCAGGAAGTTCCACAATGGCACATATTAGTAGGCTTAAATCCAAGTCAAATGTATATTGAGGCTGGAATTTACAGAATAGTTTAGGGGAGAAAAATACACATAACACCTTCCAACCCAAAATTAATTACGTACCTGGCAAAGTCTTAATTCTTCTTTGCAAGGAAGATGATCTTTTGAAATCAGCTAAAAATTTAAACAGATCTTCATCACTAAGCCTGTCTCCTTCCTACCAAGAGAAAGACAAAAACCAACACTTTTTTAACAATACTCCATAACATGGAGAAAAGGTTCAGGAGTGAACCATGTCCTTGAGGCATCCAAAGCAAAGTGGTTTACTATTTCCTGGGCTGCAGTTATCCTCTGTCCCCACACAAATATAACAGGTAGCTTTCCCAACACAATTCATGTTGCCTAAATGAGAAATGTCTTACAAAATCAGAACTAAAGAAAATCCAGTACCTGTTTAAAGAAGGTGCAAATGCTCACAGGGTTTGTTTTGAAGTTCAGTGCTGGATTGCTGTCCTCTGAGCTGAAACTTCTTTCAGAAAGCCTTCTCGCCTGCAGCAGTGTTGCCTTCTTGTCACTACTGGATCCTTTCCCTTCAAAGGGAAATTAAATCTATCACCTTGTTTTTTGCTTTTTGCTGCGGTACAAAAATTTCAGAATACACTAGAAAATCACAGGAACATCTCACCAACATCAGAGGACAGAGTACCTAAAACATTTTGCTTCTTTTATTTTACTGTGTGAAACACTGGAATACTAGGACGCACCTACTGAAATGACATTATTTCTGCTGCAGAGCAAAAGTTTATTTGAACTTTTACCTCAGGGGTTTTAAGGCACATTGAACAATGGTCCTGTCTACCAAACTAATATGTTTGGTGTCTTGATTGCTCAGTATTACTAGCTAACTCCACGGGGAAAAGGGAATTTTAGTTCTATGAAGCCAGTGTTCAATGAAAATTGGGCCTAAACCATGAAAGCATATTTAGCAGACATAAAAACAAACATGCCGAGACAACCCAGTGAGCACAATTGATTTGTGTTTGTAAGACTGAAAAGTTGACAAGACATGATTTTGTATCTGTGATTCACTTTTGATGCCAGAGTGAATAACATTGTTTCCTATACCCCGTACTACTGAAGAGTTGTTTTGCTTCTGCTTAGAAAAGTTGGACAAATACCGTTTAAACCTTCAGCTTCTTGTATTTCTCGTTCAAGTGTTGAAAAGTTCAAGAAACTATTCATGCTTATGGGAATCCAGGCGAATGGCATTCTGTATTTCCCCAGCCTCTGACAAAAGGATTCAGCTTGTGCTTTCAGTTTTTCAATCTTTTCTTTTGTCTGAGACAAAGAAATAATGACAGTTTCAAAAGCAATCAGTTTTTGTAGTGCTACCATAGATAAAAATGTAAGTTACATGTTTACAGTTCAGTAAATAACTTGCATTGGTATCTCTCATATTTTCTTGCTACATCACAGACAGAACTGTAGCTGTTTTGATTTGAATACTCCCTTGAATTTATTTTCAATGAGTTCACTTGCATAATAGAAATGGACAAGACCAATCTTTTTGTAGTAGTCTTCAAATCCAGAATGAACAATCACTATGAAATGTTAGCAAGTTCCACTTCTTTCATCAGATACAGAAAAAATATTCTATTGAAAGCTATATTCTAAACATGAGATCTGTGGAAGCCCAGCAAACACTGCCAGTCTATTCCAGGAAGGCAAATGACCATTAATTCCTTGAACAGAACTCACATTATCTGTGGACAGCAGTACTTAACTGGATAGCTGCACACTACAACAGGCTGGCTGCCCATGCAAATCAATAGCATTTCTTTGAGGTACAAACATTTCTGCTAATTCTACATTTCCGTCATCTCCTTTGCTTATCCCTATCTCCTTCATGACTCAAGACCAGTGTTGATTCCCAAAGGGGTCAGTAATGATATGCACCTTGCCTTCTCTTGATTCCTTTCTGTTGGTCACAGACATCAAACTGCTCACACCATGGATGCTCTAACTGGCTTTTCTTCCAGTATTTGGTTTTTCATCCTCTTTCTCTGTGTTTTGTTGTTTTTGGATTTTTTTTTCATGTATTTTTTGATCTAAACATTCTTTGCAGTTATTTATTTACCTTGCCAGCCTCGCTTTCTTTAAGAACCATGTAGGGCTCTGCACAGTCTCCAATTTCTCCTTGCTGAAGCACTTTTTCTATCTACAAAAAGCCATAAAATAAGATGACTGAAGAAAAAATGTCATCCAAATAGTAACATGTTGTTTCTCTATCAATTTGAAAGAGCCTAGACATATAGCAATATATAATGTCTTAAAACTGTCTTTATATATAAACCTCCTAGTTTTCTATCTGTTAGAAAGCAGAAAATAAATATGTGACAACATCATCAACATCATTTAGTAATGCATTTGCACTGACATCAGGATAATTAATATTCCAAATGAAGTGGTTCAGGCTAACTCAGTTTCAGAATTAAGCAAGCAAAATGATGCAAACTGCACTAAACCAATGACAAAAAACCTCCACATAATGAAAATTTTTGGAAGTGCCTTATTTCTCTATATTTTTAATTTGCCTTAGGCAGAGATAGGAAATTCTGTGTACTTAGTAGAATTGGTACACAGGATACAAAAATAACTTCTTAACTTGAGAATGAGATATACCACCGGATAACTGCTCATACTATTAAAAACTACCATAATTCATCTCATCTAGACAATGTTTGTCAGTTGTCTGTGAACTCAGACAGCAAGAACGGCTGAGAACAAGCAGAAAGGTGTCAAAGTAGCTCTGCAACATACCTTTATTACCAGGTATATATCCGGTGAGGGATAAGTGACAGAAAATACTGCTGATCTCGCCTGAGTAGACAAGTCAATGGAGGGTGTATGAGAACGCAAGAATCCTCTTAATGCGTCAGAATTGAGGTCACAATGAAAATTTTCTGAGATCTTGAGAAGAAAAAAAGGATTAAAATATATTGTAATGCAAAAATGCTTCAAATTTTATTTTAAAACAAATCAAAAGTTGTAACTACAACTATAAAACAAATATCTGCAAGCATGCGACTGACTGAATAAAAAGAATCCTGGATCAGACTGCATGTGTAAAAAAGTAGCAAGTTTTCTGTAAGTTTTCCTAAGTTATTACTCTCGAGATAAAAACCCAGGCCAACTGAATAAAAATATAGTATACACACTTACCTTTTTTCTTTCCTTTATGTCATAGAGAGCTATGCATGCAAACAAAGGTTCTATCTCTATATCAAACCTGTTAGGGAAAGACACACAAGACACTGATTAATACTACACTTGTATGGCTATGTAAAATTTGAAAAATGGAAAAGTTATATTTTGACTGTCACTTTCATTAAAAAATGCTGAGAAATACTTAGTTCCAAACCTCAGCTTTTTTAAAGTCTTGAGGACTTTTTTTATTAGTGCATTATATTAAACAATTTTGAGAGGAAAAGAAGGGTATTAAACTTCTTGCCATCTATTTTCTAGATTTGACAAGAAGGTGGTCTCAGAAATCAGTGAGAAATTATCGTATCTTGCTTTTTTTTTTTTATTTATGAACTTGTGCTGGTTTTGGCTGGGGGAGAATTAATTTTCTTCAGAGTGGAGCTAGGGTTTTGGATTTGTTCTGAACACATGGTTGATAACACAAAGATGTTTTTGTTGATGCTGAACAGGGCCTTTTTTGCTTTTGGTGTTCCTCACGCTGATGAGGAGACGGGGGGGGGTGCATGGGAGATTGGGAGAAGACTTAGATAGGACAAGTGACCCAAACTAACCAAAGAAATATTCCAGATCAGGTGGCACTATGCTCAGAACATAAGTGGGGGTAAAAGGAGTGATGGGGGGAAATCTGGAGTGATGGTGTTTGTCTTCCCAAGTCACTGCCACATGTGGACTTGTTCTCCTGGAGATGGATGAACACCTGTCTGTCCTTGGGAAGCTGCTCCAAGGAAGGAGCTAATTCCTTGTTCTCCTTTGCTTATCTGTGTGCCACTTGCTTTCCCTTTTAAAAATGTCTATGTCTCAACCCATGAGCTCTCCAGATTTACTCTTCTGATTCTCTCCCAATCCTGTTGTTGGAGGAGTGACCAAATGGCTGTGTGGGGCTTGGCTGCTGGCTGGGGTTAAACCACAACAAAAGTGCTGCAGTATATAGGATACCAATAGCTTTTTTTTTTTTTTTAAATAAATATATATGTAATCTGGGTTCATTCCAAACTCCTTTTGACACTGGCAACTTACAAACTTATATAAAGAAGAAGTAGAAATAATTCTCTGCTACCCTAAGAAAGAGCATTTGAGCAGTGCATGCTGCTGTACAGGACACCTGCAGTGGTGTAACAGGGTGTGCAGCTGTACTCTGTTGTGAACTCAGAAATGGTAAGCAAGGCTTGTGAAGGATTACTTACTTCAGGGTCTGCAGCTTCACCAAAATCCTGTAGCCCAGATGTTCCTTTGGGCGATCTGGCACTGGCCGTATCTCCACTGCATCTTCCTATGGTTAAACAGTCATATTCAAATAAAACAACTGTAAATTCACACACTTGCACAAAACATTTATGTGACAGTAGCCAAGCCACTGTCACAGACTAGCACCTTACCCCACTTCAGTGGGCAGTTAATGTCACCAGAGATGAAAGAAAATAGATTCATTATTTCTGAATATTTACATTCCTGGCACACATCTGGGCACTTACACCAAATATTTACAGTTCTGGACCCCAAGTACAAGCTGCAATGAAAGGGGCATAGCCAAAATCCCCAGCATGTGGTGATGCCAGAATGATTTTTTTTCTTTTCTTTTATATCCCTTTTACACAGTTCTGTGTATCCACAAGTATTAGCATGCATACTTGTAACCCTTTACTTAGTTTGGTGCTTAGTGTTTTGTAAGTGTTCTGCAGGCCCTGAGACTAAACACCCCAGAACTGCAGAGCCAGGGAGACCAAACATTCCTACTATCTCAGGAAGCCAAGGTCTCCTAGCAGGACAGATCTGGTGTAAACTAGAGCTTAGCCCACCCCAGCCCCATAATTGGGTTCCCTTGTTAGATATGCTAACGTGTAAATCTGTAACTGGTGTGTGTGACTGATGGGGGATGTGCATTTTGCCATGCTGTCACCTGGGTGAAGTGGATGCATCAAATGGGATCCTGATTGAAATACCGAGGTAAGAACCCCCAACTCTCTAACCGTGTCTAGTTTCATTTTCATAACACCAGGAAAAGGCATCAGTGGCTCGGCCCACACTGAGAACAGTAGGACGTCTATCTGCTGTGGCGCAGCTTGGGCTGGGACAGCCGGCTGGGAAGAGCTGTCAGGCCAGCTCACCTCATCCACGGAGGGGTAGAGGGCGAGGAGCTCGGGGTGCCGGTTGGTGCGGCGCGCCTCCTCGTTGAGCCTCTCGAAGTCATCGGCGCTGAGGTGCCGCAGCAGGTGCTCCAGCCGCGGGTCCGGCTGCAGGCTGCGCAGCTCCAAATCTGAGCAGGACAGTGGCACCTTCGAGGCCTCCTCCGGGACAGCGGGCACATGCTGGGGCTGCTGGAAAACAAGAACGTGTCAGGCTGAGGCCTGCGCACCAGGGTGCCATGGAATGGCTCCTGGTGGTCTGGCAGAGGGGTTCTCGGTGTCCACTCTGCCATGAAGCAGCACGGTGCTCTGCTTGATGCCATCACAGAACACAGAATCACATAATATGCTGAGTGGGAAGGGACCCTCTAGGATCACAGAGTCCAATGCCTGGCTCTGCACAGCACCATCCCCAAGAGTCACACCTGGTGCCTGAGAGTGTTGTCCAAACTTTTCTGAAACTGTGCCAGGCTTGGTGCTGTGACTACTTCCCTGGGGAGTCTGTTCCAGTGCTCAGCCACCCTCTGGGTGAAGAACTCTTTTCTAATATTGAATCGAAACCTCCCCTGACACAGTTCCGGGCCATTCCCTCAGGTCCTGTCACCGCCACCACAGAGAAGAGATCAGTGCCTTCCCCTCCTCTTCCCTTCACAATGAAGATGTAACTGCAATGAGGTCTCCCCTCAATCTCTTACAGGCTGAACAGATCAAATTACCACAGCCACTCCTTATACAGCTTCACCACAAGGCCCTGCACATCTTTGTGTCCATCCTTTGGATGCTCTCCAATAACTTTATATCTCTCATATTGCAGTGACCAACATTCGAGGGGAGGTCATACCAGATGCTTCTTTTGAGGGAAGCTGCTGTATTTGATCACTTTTCCCAAAGTGAAGAAAATGTACCTGAAAAGTTGCATCGCCAGAATCCAATGTTTCTGATTCAAATGTTTGTTTTTGAAGTGTTTTGTGAAAATCTCTTCGAGATCCCTTGTTTTTCAGGCTACAAGTATCTGAATTCCCTTGGTTCCTTTTATGGAGAAGCCCAAGAAAGTAAGGATAACATGAGGAGGCATTAAGGGAAAATAAAACAGAAAAGACAAATTAAAAATTATTTAAAAACTGAAAATGTTGTTCTTCAAAAAGCAGTGTAGCACATCTTTTATGCAAAAATGTGACATTTCACAACTTTAACTTGTTTTAACGCACCATTGCAACTCTATCATGTATATTAAGAACAGTTTTAAAGGAAAAATTAATTCAGATCAGTTTTGTATACAGCGTGAGCCTGAGACAGCAGGAAAACTTCACCTAAGTAAAAATTCTGCCCTCATCTCCTCATCAAATATGGTGATTATTTATTTGAGTGACCTTAAGAACATGGATCAAGGACCTCTTATCTCCTGGCTGGCTTCTTCAATTATATACATCAAAGCTCTTACTGCTCTTATTGACCTAAGTAGTATCCCAAGTTAATCACATGCAACAATCTACACATTCTAAAAAAATGCCTGGTTTTGAAGAGGGTTATTTCTATGCCATAATGTAACTCCCCAGGCTGGAAGCTTTGAAAAATACTCCTGATATTTCAAGAAGATGGAAAAAATACCAAGTATCCTGGAAAAAACCATGTTAGATGCACCCAGAGCTCTGTTTCTTTCACTTTAGTACGCAATTTGCTAAATCCTGTGATGGCCTTTTTGCAATCAACCTCCTTATTTATCACAACCTGCTTCACTTATTTTCCTTTCTGTAATGCTCCCAAAGAAATGACTGAACGTCTGAGTACTTTAATAAAGAAGACACAATAAGCAATTATTGATCAGGGAGACACCTTTTTATTACATTTTGGGAGTAACTGAATTATATGCTCTGATGTGTTTTAATTTTAATTGTTTGCATTTTAATTGTTTGCCAGTTCACTGCAATGAAAACTGGTCATAAAAAGACAATCTCGGCTCTCCTTGGATGTGACCTTGTTTTGGAACCACTGTAATCACCCAGAGTGGAAGGCAGAAATGCTGCATGACTTTTAGACATTTAGGAATCCAAAAGAGATTGTACAAATTTGTGGCAAACAAATGATTAGTGGAGAAATTTATGTACACACTTTCCCTGAGATGTGAAAGCTACACTAGAGATGCCTTTCCCCTAAAGTACTCCTGGAAAATTTATTTATATTGTTTATTTATTTTGAAAAGCATGCTAGCAATTAAAGCTCACCAAGTGGCAAACCATGGTTTTAATACACATATCAATATAATGGGCACACACTGAATTAGGAAAATGAGGTGAGGAAAAAGAACAAAGGACAACTGAAAGGAGAAACAGGCACAGGAACAAGCTTCCAGTTCAGCCTCCTGCAAGGCCACATGGGCTCCAGCTGTGCCCAGCTTTTCTGCCATGTACCTCCCTAGCCTGGCGCCCGGGGATGACCTCTGCTCATGCTACCCACTGAAGACTCCTCAATCTCCTGTTCTGCACCATCACACTCAGGAATGGATCAAAGTCACTCACACACTTCTCTCACCTGTAGCTTACCAGACAATACTTTCAGCAACCTGTTCTCCGTTCTACAATATCTGTCAAGTAGGCAACCACAGTTTTCTCCAGCCTTTCTCTAAACAATGAAAAACCTTCTATAATTATTTTCTCTCACTTCTCTCTTGATATCTTTTCTTCCTCTCATGCCTGTTTTGAAAAAAAACTGTCCAAGCATAGCATGAGATCCCCAATAACAATCCGTCACTGGTTTATGTGACACTATAGGATATTTGGTAGTGTTTTGTTCTTTATCATTTTTAATAACTTCCTTGCATTGTTAGCCACAGCTGCCAAAGCTCAGCTGTCTGGCAGAGCCCACCATCATATTTACTACAGAGTCAACTGCTCCACAAAGATTTTGAATGCAAATTTAGTTCACCTGAATGATTGAAATAGTAAAACACTCAGCAAAACTTTCCACATATGTGTATTTCTATGGCTCCATTCACATTTCTACCAGCACACCTACATGCAAAACCAGCTATGTTCTATTTCTCACCTCACCTACTTTACTGCTCATTCCCTTCTCCTGTGCAAACAAAGCTGCATGCTGGCTCTTCACAACACGTTCAGAACAGCACTGTGTGAAGGAGCTGGTGCCTCTGCTCTGAGCAGTGCGGAAGGAGAGCCCACAAAACCCACTAGCCTACTTTTAGCGACTCACTGAAGGGCAGTTCTGAGAATTCAATCAATTTCATCAGCACCCCTGGAGGAAGTCTCTTAATAACCCCGCAGCTGCTCCACTGAGGAGCAAAAGCTGCACAGTTAAAATGCAAATTCCTCTACAATCACCATTGTATACCCATAAGGTACTAGCTACTGATGTGCATCATGTCAGAAAAACAGAGTAACAAGGGCAAGTGAAGGGGCACAATGAAATGGCAGCAAATGTCTCAGCACTCAACCACCAGCTGCTTCTTCTGCTTTTCAAAAACCAGGCATGAGTGCAGGAATGGATGAAGAGGAAGTGCAACAGTAAAAACAGAGCTCCAAAAGCTTTCTGAATAACAGGATGAGGTAATGGGGAAGGAGGCAAGACATCCCACAGACTCCCCCTTAGAGTCTGGGAACAGACATCCCTGCAACAGAGAGCACTGACTGAGAGTTCCTATCACATTTTACACATGAAATTAAATAGGAGAGAATAAAATAAAATAAAATAAAGACAGTGGACTAAATTAAAGGAACTTAAGCCATTTATAATGACTACAGGCCCAGTCTGTTGACTTACACTGACCTCAACTGCAGAAATAATTTACTGATGCAAAATAGTAAATTTGGGTATGTCACTGATAATCCCATGAATACTCTGAATCACTGCTGGGAAAGCCTATAATCCTTGAGTTTTCAGACACATTTGGAAATCAAATCATGTTGAATTTTCAGGGCATGAATAGGAGAAAAGCATGCAAATAGTCTTTTTCCCTGTTATCTTTCCTTTTAGTGTGATCAAACAATACTAGTTTTCCTGATTGAGATAAATCCTCATTACAGAGGGTAGATGTGAATTTCTTCCCATCAACTTATCATCCATTCCCAGAGCGCATGATAATTAAGAAGTAGATGCAACAGTATTGGCAATGCTCACCACCTCAAACAAAACAATATCGTTATTTATACTACTGAAAAGTCAGTTCTTATCTTCAATCGCTGATTAAAATCACTATAATTTAGGCTTACTTATAACAACAAACATCTCCTCTCTGATAAGTAAGATGCAATGTATTTTTGAATTTATTTAGTTTTATGTCACTTACTTTCGATTCACAATCAGCCATTCACGGATATAAGTCTGAACACAATCTTTGACATGTGAGTCTAGTTCAACCCTGTGGAAAAAGAAACATATTTCAGCACCTAAGTCATACTTTCAGGGCAAACAAATTTATCTAAACATGCTAGTCAGATAAAGTCCTCTCTGTTAGTCCTCTCCTGTGTATTTATTTTACTGCTAAACTATTGTTTGAGATTTGAAATAATCCTCTGTACTGCATGAATTCCTTGATGCAGGTTTTTGGTACTGTGCTGATAAATGTACAAACATACACTTAACAGAGGCAATCACTAGCTATTCATAAATAAAAGAGTGACATTGCTATGAAATTAAATAAATTATACAACATAACCAACCTTGTGATTTTCAAAACTTGATAACAAATCTCAAGATACCCAAATAATTTTTTAGAGGCCTCAACTCCTGGATTATTGCAAATACCTAGTTTTTATGTATGTGCAATTTTCTCTTTCTCACAGAAACAGAGAAACACCTAAAAAGGGACCCTAAGCTTTTAATCAGATAGTGTTACAAAACTTTAAGTTCTAAGAATATGTTATAATTTAATTTTCTTTTTTTCATATAAGTCTCCTTTAATGAAGGGGGTTGTCAGTGCTGCCTGATAGACTGGATACTATTTGGAACTTCAAGTCTTTCAGCCAAAGACAATGTCCGTGGACTTTATGTCATGGTGCTGTAGCATAATTCCCCTACCCCTCTTCTTAAAATTTTTAATGACCTATTTCAAAACAAGTCTCCAATCCAAGTGAGTAAAAGAGCAGGTAGGATACACACTGAATACAGAAACGGGTGAAAGGTATGGTTATTTTCAGCACTTTCTATGTAGAACTCTGAACAGATTTGCAGCTGATTACCAAGGCCAGCTGACAGCTGATCCAGGTTTTTGTGTGCCTGGTGGGACAGATGCCAGGCTGCCTCTGCCTCTGGTGGTTCCTGCCCCTGGTTCAGGTGGGCGGTGTGTTTGCTGGCAGGCAGCACATTAACCCCGCCTGGTCGGTGGTACCTGTTTCCTGCTCTCAGTGCACAGAGACATCAAAGACTGCATTGCCTGCAGGCCAATCCACATGAAGTGCATGCCCCTCCTGTATTCTTATCTTCCCTAACACATCCTGGCACCCTTGACCAGGGTTTTCTGTAAATACACTAATATCAATGATATCAATATGAATGGCTAAATGGCAAGCTGCTGTGTACAAAAGTGTTGAAAGCATGTTTGTTGGTATTGACTGTTTGAGCTTTGTCATAGACTTCTTATAAAACCCTTAATAACTTCGTGGTGCAAATCAGGCTTGAAACTGATTGTACAGCATGAGCCTCCTACTGGAAAAACAAATAGGTAACTGCTGTTTTAAACACCAGGAATGGTGGAAAGTAATCTTGGAAATAGGTAAGAAATTATCTTATTTTAGATGTAATTGTAGAAGCTGAACAAGTATTTCAATATTTTTGTCAATTATTTAAATAAAAGGGAATTTTAAGTAAAAAAAACCCCACACCATTCATTGCTTTCCACATCCATTCTCCCTCTCAAATCCCCAGGAAAACAAGAATTCCATGTAAAGACTGGAACTTTTTCTAAGAGTAACTTCAAGTAAAAATTGCCTTTTGTGCAAATACTAGAAAATCCCTTAAGCCAAGTGATTCAAAGAATTCTCAAATGATCTAGCATGACATCTCATCTTTACTGCTTTTGTTCTCCTGAACTTCTTGAGAGATGCACTGGGCCAAGAAGAAACTTGCTTAGAGACTGAAACCTTGCTTAGAGAGAAGGGTTCTCATCTAGTCTACAGCCAGCAAAAATCACACAAACTGTATTTCCCACTTAGCCTCATTGGATTTGGTAGGTTGGGCAGAAAATACTGAACAAATACTGCTGTTATATGGGGCTCTAGTTGGAACAACTGGCTGGTGAAAATGAGAGAAGGCTGTTGCAACTTTTGTAGGAAGAGAGGGGAATGCAGGTCTACCCAGCGAGCCAGGACACCATAAACTAAGCCTATTTGTCCCTCAGCACAGAGGTTCAGCAGAGTACTGAATATAGCCTGTGCTGTTAATTTCCTTGATACACTGGAAGGAGTCAGCCCCCCCTCCCAAACACATTGGATAGTTATCCATCTCTGCAGACGTAGCAGTTTGGGGCTAAATTGTGCAGACATCTCATTTATCTCACTGTTCCTGCTCACAGAACTCAACAGGCCTTTGGTACTTAGAGGTATCATTTATAGTGACACAGTACTGAAGAGTATTTTGTATACAATGCCTAGACTTTCTAATGCCACACCAGAAAACTATTAGATGGATTTTCTCACTCTGAAAAATTCTTTTGTTTATAGTGTGCCTGTTTTTCAAACCACCTGAAATATTTGCAGGACCATTAAGGACCAGCATCAGCACATGCTACCTATTTAATTTAAGCTGTTGAAAACAGAGTAATTATTTCACCAATGCAAGCCTAAAACCACAGGTGATTTCTACACTGGAAATTAGTAGTCACCCCCCTCCCCAAACCTGGTGAAGTATGAACCATTTCTTCCCATTTAAGCAAGACAGGTACTGAGAAAGAGATTCTTAGTAATCTGATCAATGCCATGTAACACACAGCTGGCCAAAAAAAATACCCCCAAAAAAACTGCCCAGACCTCTACTGTTCTTGTTGCATGATCAGAATCAACTTTCATCTCTGGCATCACAGCTGCAAAAATTATTTTTCATACCATTCTCCTGCTCATCTTCCTGGTCGATGCCTACCTCACTTCTGCCGCTACCAAGCTTAGGAAGTTGTGTAAACACTTGCATAATTTTAAGTGTGCAAACAAGCTTTACAGAGCCAGTGGCAAAGTTCAAACATTTGAAGTTTGTAATGGCTGGATGGGTGGCAGAGTGAGGTGTTTGGATCAACATCTTCACTTATTTTTAAACCTGCAGCATTTCAGGTGGACAGAAACTCTCCTTACCCATCTTCTGGCATAGAGGGTTGCAAAGTCCTGCACTCTTTGGGTGTAAAGACAACTTCCAGATCATCTTCAGGGAAGTCCCCAAGTTCTTGTGCTAAATCTAAGTCCAAGTTGTTCAACTGCGTCATCAGGAAGCCTTCAAAATCTACTGGGTCTACTGCATCATAAAAGGAAGGCTAATAAGAAATAAAGAAGCATTTATTTTAGTAACAGAAAGTTCTTCTTCATAGTGTAAGTTAGGCTTATTTAACTACAGTAATTGTCCCATCATATATTACATATCAGAAACAAACTTCTAAATTTCTAACCTAGAAACAATAAAGGATATAAGGGAGGTGACCAAAATGGCAGTGACAGCCAATGCCAATGGACAGGAGACAGCAGACAAAATACACTAGGAAATGAAGTTGAGGTGAATATATACTCAAAATCAGGAAAAATTACTATTTTTCATCTATGAATACTACTGGTTTTTATATTATTGGAGTTCTTGATTTATTTTATCTGTCAAGGGTTTGTAGAGTGCTTTTGTAAAAGATTACATGGAACTACTAAAGTTATTACTGCAAACCTTAGATATTTCCCACTTTTACGTCCTGTTACATTTAATAAGCCATTCTTAATCAGAACAAAGTTAAACAAATACAAGCGCTATGACTCGTGCATGACATTCAATTGTCTGCTTTTTATCTGTTTAGTGTCAAAAACAGAGGCAGAAACTCTTGTTTGATTTGGTATCTAGAGGTGTTCTACATACAAATGAATGTGACTTCACATATTAAAAGTGTGTGTTACTCTATATATAGACAAAACTGAAAACTATTTTACTTGCTATGTAGCAAATAAAAAGATAGCCTGTATGTCTTTAGGAAACACAATATTTGCCCAGTTGAGTAGAGAGACTAGAATCTCTTATCATTGATTTTCTTGAGAAGTAAAAAGTAGATCTAAAAACTACAGCATTAGAAAATCTATAGTTCATTTCCTGTGATTTTCAGAAAGGCCGATGACATCTCATCACTGTAACAGTAAAGAAAAGTATCGCAGCATTAGAATAATAGCACTGGAAAATTTTATTTACTGGGAAGAAGAATTCTGGCAAAAACCAGCTATCAAATCATCCTTGACTGTAAAGGGCAGTGATCTATTGCAGTGATAATCCCAGATAGCTTCCACAAGGCTCTCTTCTGAGGCTGCCAGCAAAAATACGTCTGTGGTGCTGTTGATGTCTTGTGGGGAAAAGAAGGCACCAAATGTCCCCGCTGTCAACATGCCTTTTTATTCAATGTTATTCTGCCTATTGTTTCATCACCTTATATTCCAATGTTCTACTGCCCAGAAAAAAACCTGCAGGTTCAAATCGGCAAGTCTTCCCTCATTAATACTGAGGCCTACTCGCACAAGGCTTTCATGGAAGTTGATAGGAATTTCGCCAGAGCATGCATGCCACTGTTACATCTACAACTTCAGGAATTTTAGCTCAATGGGATGAGAAATATCTCACTTTATGAAACATGATTAGAGGCTCAACAGTGGCAAAGCTCCAGGAACACTGAACTAAAATGGCTCACACTTACTATGCCACATCAGCCAGGGTAGATAAGAAGATGTGACAAAAACGATTAACAGTAAACATAAGCTTTTGAACCTTTTTAGTGTTCTGGAAATACAGCTGAGGTAGTTTTTCAGATAACAAAAACCCAGAAATATCTTGCAGAAAGTGAAGCATATTTGGGAGAAATATGCTGGAAACATCTAAGGGAAGCAAACCAATTTAAACTTCTCGAAAAAACCCAGATATGGTTAATACTCCTGCAAATATTGTAGTAGAAACCTTTGAACACAACTAAGTACCATCCCCTACCCCAGGTTCCCCTTTTACAGGGGGACTATATTGGTCTCTGCATAAATACAGTCTTTGAATTCACTCCTCTGCCTGCATATTTAAGGCATTGACCGAATTAGCAAAAATATCTTTGGGAAAAATCTTTCCTTGTCTTTGCTCTTTTTAGCCAAACAGAAAATGTTACTTTATCAGGAAGTCCATTGAATTATGAGGCAGCAAGCCAAAGAAATATACTCTGCTGGTTTTTAGATTATGCACTACTACTGGTTTGCACATAGTATAGTCCTGGACATGCCGGATCAATAGTTACGAGTAAATAGTAAACCTTATTTACTATAGGTTTTGTATTAATTATCAGCATAATATTGAAGCTCACTAACTGTACTGCTAGTGGATAAAACATTGCGTGTTAGTATATAAATATGTAATTAGGTCTATATAGATATTTTTAGATCAAAAGATACATAAAATATATATAATAAATAACACATAAATATAAATATATATAGCATATATTTAGATCTACTGAAAGAAGCAATTCACAGAAGATTTAAGTAAAACACAGCTTAAAGTATACAAAGGCATATTACATCTTTTCAAATGCTGAAGATACAATGTTTTGCATGCAAAATAGTTTTGCTCAATACAATCTAATTTTGATTAACCGTTACCCTTCCTTTCAGAAGTGATATTTTTCCAGTCTGACAAGTCGAATCCATTGCATTTCATTTTTTCATGCATGTCCTCTTTTTCTAGTTCGAGTGTTAACAATAACCTTTAATCACCAGAAATATGCAGTTTTGACTATTGTAAATTAGACACAAATGTAAAAAAGATAGTGTAAAAAGTAAATACAGGTGGTGGGAAAGGATCTGCCTAAGAACTGGTACAACTTATCAAAGAAAACAGAAAATGGTTTAAGTAAGAAGCCTTACTTTCCACACATCATAAAAATGTGCAAAACAATTTTCTACAGAAAAGGCCACAAATCATTACTGCAAACATACCTTTTTAGGAATGATGAATTAGAGGCATGTAGATTGTGACAGCACACACAAAATGCCAGCTATGGTATAATACTTGGTAAGTTAAATGGTACCAAGTTTTTTGGTAGAACAAGCTGTGGTCTGCGTGTTCAAGAAATGACTGGTCTCGTCAGGCTGAGAAACCACAAGGAAGAAGTTAAAGATCCTGCAGATTAAGGAAGTGAGTAGTGGTAGGAGGCCCCGACACAGTTTCACAATCACTGGTGCACAAACACTCTTCCTGCTTACCAAGTCTCACAAAAAGAATTAAAAATCAAAATGGTAGGGAGAGAGAGAGTGCCAAAATCATAGTCAGTTTCATTAATGGCATAGTATGTTTGCAAAATACTCATCCTCCTGAAAGGCAATAAAAAGATCTGACATTTTTTCCATTTGTCATAAGGGCAGTGTCATATGATCTGACTTTTTTAGAAGGTTGAAGATGATTTGGAGACACATAATAGTTGACTCAATTATATCTATGCCAATCCAGCCATACTTCAGCACTTCTCACTTAACATGCATATTCTATAGCACTGAAAAACAGTCAGCATGTTGCCTCTGCTGCTAGCACCGAAAACTGTATGAAGACAAACTTGTTGAGCCTCTACATTTCAATTTTTTTCTGGGCTGGTTTTGGCATGGATACAATTAATTT
This sequence comes from Petroica traversi, assembly GCA_025920805.1. Taxonomy (NCBI): domain Eukaryota; kingdom Metazoa; phylum Chordata; class Aves; order Passeriformes; family Petroicidae; genus Petroica; species Petroica traversi. The sequence continues at coordinate 2,483,777 of JAHLSL010013598.1, read as the reverse complement.
TTCTTCATAGTAAATATAATGGGGCTATGTTTTGGATTTGTGCTGAAAACAGTGTTGATAATAGAATTTGGTTTTTTATGGCTTAGGAGTCATAAGCCATAGGCCTGCTCCTCATACTACCCCACCAGCAAGGAGACTGGGGATGCACCAGAAGCTCAGAGAGGACACAGCCGGGACAGGTGACCCCAGCTGACCACAGGATATTTCAGACCAATTGGAGTCATGCTCAGTATATAAAACTGGGGGAAGAATGGCTGCCACACAAAGCATTCACTTGAAGAAGTTGAATGTTTCCATCAAGGAAGGAATGTAATATACTCCAACACTTACTAATTAATTTTGATTCACAGTAATATGCAGAAGGATTGTCTATTCCAGGCTCCAAGGAATATTCTCATGTTTCTCAAAGGCGTTATTTCCTCAGCTCACCAGAGAGTATTTTTTAACAATTTCAGGTAGAGGCCAGTGGAAAGCAAGGCAACTTAGAAGAGAATTTAATTTACTGAAAACCATTCAGCAATGTACATGTCAAACTTTTGTAGAGAAGATAAACCCAGAACTTACCAGATTAAATGTAGAGAAGCCAGGGGTACTTAAGCTTCGTTGACAGAATGGAGCAAAACCCGGTTGGAGAGTAAATTGCTTTCTTATTTCTGCAGAGGAGTGCCTTTAATTAAGGAAAGAAAAATCCTTATAATTCCAATTATCCAACTGTACAAATTCCAAATAGCCAATTTAGTTTCCTGTTCCAGTGTTTAGAAATATATTTTGATAATGGTCTAGACTACTCCTGGTTTGGAGTTGATGCAAAGCTCATAAAACACTTCCAGTCCTATATAACTAAGGTTCTGTTACTCTTCCAGCAGATTTTTATCATTATATTGCAGCCCTCACAACTGGGAAGGCTATGCGAGAAAGAATGACCTTGGCCTTAAATAAAGTGTGGCTTCAACCTTCACAGCAATACTTACAAATTCAGTTCTGCAGAGCAAAAATACATGATAATAAGGCAGAGAAAGAAAAATGGATATCATAAAAGCAGTTTGTTGTAAAAAGCCCAAGACAAACCAAAGAAGGAATTTAAAAATCTGCCTATTGTATCAGTGAAACCTTTGAGGGGAAAAAGTTCTTAAATGACAATTAACTGATTTCTATGGAAGCAGAAAGAGCCCAATAATGAATTCTTCAGAAATTCCAGGGTGATAATAATGTACTCAGTTTGAAAATTGAGCAATCAGAGTAGTGTGGTCATTTTCCATGGAAACTAACCAATTAGTGTTTAATATGATTAAGACTAATCAGTAACAAAACACCTACACTGTATTTCACCATAAGGGTTCAGGACAAGACTTTAAAAACAAGATGCAGTTAAGCAGATTCCAAGTGAAAATAATTGCCCACAGCCCACCAAGGCAGTCAAATTGGAAATGGGAAAATACAGAGGTAAGAAAACATTTCCTTCCATATGAGACACTTTCAACTCCAGCAATCATTAATAGTCATCTTAGAATTACCAGATGCCACAGAACAGTTTTGCCTGCACCTTTTCTCCTTTGTGGCCTCTTGATTTCAATGACTACTGTACCTGTTCTGTGACACTTAATACTGCTTTTCTTGACAAGCATGACAAAACTCTAAATTTCACTGTTCATGTTAAGTGACAGGCATCTGACAGAAGGTATTGTGAGTATTACAGGTATTGAACCTGATTTAGAAAATAAAAGACACAGTAGTTGCTTTTTAGGTCAAAAGGCCAAGCCAGGTGTGTGTGTGATGTTTTTCCAGTCTGAAGGCAGCAGCAAAACACAGACAGAATAAAGCCACAATAATGAGAAAGAGATCCATTTGAAAGAGGATTCCTACTCATCAGTGGTATTCCAAAAATCAAAACCGAGATATTTGAAAGGTTATTCAATGATTACATAAGCAAGAAACCATGTAGGGAAAGTGACGAAGTCTGTGCATTCCATAGATTATCATTGACCTATTTTAAAAAGAAAAGGTGCTTGTATATCAGGATTATTGTTACTCAGTTTCCCACTGCAAATAATCTTTGATAATCAATGCATGTACAAAATTATTCAAAATTACTCTTTTACTGCAAACTGAGTCAGTTTCTACCCTGTGCAGAAGTATCTCTTACTGATGGAAATAGTAGAGGTAGCAGCAGACGTAAAAACTGTGCTGCAGTCTATAGCAGAAGTTGCTGCTGTAAACAATGATATAAGACATCTCTAAATTACATCCAGTATAGGGTGATCAGGCGCTTTAAAGAGGAAATTGTATGAATTTTCAATAAAAGAGGAAGCACACATATGTGTGAAGGGCCAAATTTGCTATCTGGTAAAAGCCTGGGAAAATGCAGCTAACTGAGAACAAATATATTTGAAATCAATTCCAGTGTCTCACCAACAGAAAGAACTTGCAAACTAAATCAGTCCACTGGATGACAAACCTTGTAATCTGTAATGGCAACTTTCAGATAAGAATAGTTCAGTTGACTGCACAATATGAGTAAAGGAAGAAAGTACCGCAAGAATTACAGAAGGCAGCAAAATTTGTTCAAACCAACTCAGAAATTATTGCCTAGGTCTGCTAGGATTGATAAAGGAAAGTCCCAACTGCTAAAAAAACCAAAAGCACAAGCACCACCACATCAATATGGAAGAAAGGTGGGTGTAACAGTCAGAGATCAGCATGGAAACTTTGAAAACCTGAGAACTAAGGAGGAAACAAAGGTCATGCTAGATGGCTCCTTTATAATGCCAGAATGGCTGCTGTCTCTGATGGCTGTTTTCTGATCAAAGAGTTGCCTTGGGCACTGTCGGTGTACCCTCAGGAAGATGTAGTTCACAGTCATTTAGTGCATGTCATGTCTTATTTTCACAGAGGCTGCAGTCCATCTATGCCTGGCTATACTTCTACCCTCCTTGTCTGTACAACAGGGCTGTCTGATTCTGAGGAGAATTATCCTTGACTGCAACAAGGGTCAAATGTGCTAAAAATCAAGGAAAGAAGGCAAGTGGCTTAGGATGAATGCAAAGCACTCACTCAAAAATCTGAGAAAAAATTCTGAGGTTTCCATTCAGCCGAAGCAAGGGGACTGTGAAATTGCACTTAACATTAAAATGGACATCACCTTAGACATGCCTGTTTATTAATAGTGTGATGGTGAGGTATATGATGGGCAACTAGAAAATGTGGACTGCAGTAAATTTGGGTCCAAAAGGTTTTGCAATTATTGATGTATTATTGGCAATTATTAGGAGATGATGAACAGTCAATATGGATTTTTCTAAGGGCAGTCACATAAAATCAATCTAATGCTTTTCTGTGATAGTTTAACAGGCTCAGTGAGGCTCTTGATACTGTCCTTCATGACATTCCTATATGCAGAGAGAGTGGCTAGATAGAATCATCACAGCTGGTTCCAAAATAGCTCACATGTGGTTAATAAAATATATTCAAGACACAGTCATCAATAATTCAAAAGGAAATTTTACTATGAGAAGCACTTTAATTTTTTCTCAATTTAATTACAGTAAAATAATACTTTATTTTACAACATGGATGATGATGATACAGGTAACATATGACTAAAATCTCACATCAACCCAGGAGGCATTGTATGTATTTTAGAAATAATCTGAAATCAGCACAGCTAGATTCAATAAAAAAGAATGTAAACCTCTAAATTTAGGAAGATAAAAAACAACTGCAGAAATACAAAAAATGAAATTAATTGTCAAAAGAAATAGCCATGTCACAGAAGAGACGTTGAAAGAGTATACCAATAAAGTACCACAAGTGAGGAGAAAATTATATTATTTCTGTTAATAAAAGTCAATGAGACATACTTGGGCAACAAGAGTAAGATGCAATCAATTTTAAAAGGCTTCAAAAGATAGCAATCAGAAGGCTAAAAATTTTGACAAGGATGTCCCAGGAGGAAAGAGAAAAAACCTTCACAAAAAGGAAGACTGACAGGAGACAGCAGTTGTCCTTGACTATGTAAAAGACAGCAGTATGTAAAGAAAATGGTGAATAGTTCATGTCCCTAGAGGGAAGAATAAGTAATGCGCTTAAATAGAAGGAAGGAAGCTCTAGTAAAGTATTAGGAAGAAAGTTCCCACTGCAACAGCAGTAAGACACTAAACGTGTCCTGAGGAAACTGGCTAGTGTTGTGGCCAAGCCAGTGTCCATTATATTTGAAATGTCCTGGTGGTCAGTTAAAATCCTGGTTGTCTGAAAAAAAAGAAAACACTGTGTTCATTTTTAAAAATGGGAGAAAGAAGGAACACAGAGGCAACCACTGACTGGTGAGCCTCACCTCTGTGCCTGGGAAGAACATGGGGTAGATCCTCATGGAAGCCGTGTTAGGGCACATGCAAGATCCAAGGCAGCCAGCAAGATCCAAGGTGATCCAAGGCAGCCAGCACGGCTTTACTGAGGATAAATTGTGCCTGACCAACCTGGTGGCCTTATATGATGGTGTGTTTTCATTGGTCAACAATAAAAGACTTACTGATGTCATATACCTAGGTTTCTGTAACATTATCCCATGTGAGAGCTTATCTCCAAATTGGAGAGGTGTGGCTATGATGGATAGATTATTCAGTGAATAAGGAATTTGCTGGATGGACACAGCAAGTGAGTTACTGTCAATGGCTCCTGTGGACCCTCCAGGCTGAGACTGGTGAGGAATGGTTTCCTCAGGGCACTGTCTGGGGACTGGAGATCTTCTGTATCTTCATTGATGATATCAACAGGGACATTGAGTCCACCGTCAGCAGGTTTGCAGAAGACACAAACTAAGCAGTGCAGTTGACACAACAGAAGGAAGGGATGCCATCCAGAGGGACCTGGACAAGCAGTGGGCCCATGGGAATCTCATGAAGTTCAACAAGCCCAAGTGCCAAGTGCTGTCCCTGGGACAGGGCAGTCCCAGATATGAGTACAGACTGGGAGAAGAGCTCATTGAGAGCAGCCCTGTGGAGAAGGGCTGGGGTTCTCCTGGATGAAAAGCTGGATATGAGCTAGCAGCGTGTGCTCACAGAATCTAAAGTCAACTGCATCCTAGGCTGCATGCAAAGAACTGTGACCAGTAGGTTGAGAGAGGGGATATTTCCTCCCTACTCTGCCCTTCTGTGACCTGCCTGGGGTACTGAGTCCAGTCTGGGGTCCTCAGCACAAGATAAACACAGACCTCTTGTAGCAAGTCCAGAGGAGAGTCATGAAGATGATCAGAGGACTGCAGCATCTTTCATACAAAGACCGTCTGAGAGACCTGGGGTTGTTCAGCCTGGAGAAGCCTCTGGGGAGACTTGATCACAGCCTTTTACTACCTAAATGGAACATGTCAAAAAGAGGGAGTGCGACTTTTTCTACAGGCAAATAGCGATAGGACAAAGGGGCAACACTTGTAAGGTGATAGAGGAGAGATTTAGATGAGATGTTAGGAAGAAATTCTTTACACAGAAGGTGGTGAGGTACTGGAACAGGTTGCCCAGAAAAGCTGTGGATGCTCTGACCTTGGAAATGTTCAAGGACACATTGGATGGGGCTTTGAGCAACCTGGCCTATTGAAAGGTGTCCCTGCCCATGAAGGGGAGGGTTGGAGTTAGATGACATTTAAGATACCTTCTGACCCAAACCATTCTGTGATTCTAAGCAGCCATCTTGTGATGTGACAAGAGGCCATTAGTGATGGTCCTGAACTACCCAGAGAACAGCATCTGGGCAACTGCAACCCTTTCAAAGGCTATCGATGGGACTCAGCAGTGTTAGTACAGTGATAGCTGTTCCTTTTCACTAGTTGAAAGAAAAGTCATATTTTGGTGAAGACTTTTCCACCAAGGTCACTGTTGAATTCACAGTTTGTCAATATTCACATGGCATGTAGAAAGATAGACTCATTTTTCTGCTCTATGATGTCTTGGTTCCTGAATGATGATGACATACTTCTCTGGTGCAATTCTTGAAAAAGCTGGAATTCACCAGACTTCCTGATCCACCCAGACAGGGCTAGAGAATAGCCAAATAAAAACAACTAATCAAAACAAAACTCAAGCCCCAAACTGATGCTGCTCGATCTCAATTTCACCAGCGTCTGTCCTACAGGTAGATGTAATGCTCCAGCAATTGCTTGCACACAGCTGAGACATAGTCTGTATTTCAAAATACTCTCCAATGCAAAGCGTACAGTTTGCATAATATATTAAAACAACAGTGTAACCAAAGTAACAGACTACACCTGGAGGTTCTTAAAATTAAATTCATCTTGTAGGTCAAATTCTGGAATGTTTCTCAGGGCAGAGCTTATTGAAGGATCAGGAGCCTGGAGATTTGGGTTATTATTTGGACACAGATGAGGTATCAGGAAAGGAAGATAAAACAGCCGTTTATTTTCTCCCTCTAACATATGTTAGATCTGTGGCCAAACATTGCTAGTTCCATAATTAAAATTGTATAAATGCTTGTAACACATAAAGCAGGTTCTGCAGTTTCACTGTAAATTCTCCTCAATGACATGTGTCTTTGAAACATGGAATTTAAAAGCAGGTACAATGAGTATTTTGTTAGTATGTATATAATATGAAAATTTAAACAGAAAAAAACAATTTCAAAATAAAACAGAAAGAGAACAGCTTTAAAGATCACCTATTAACTGAAAATCAGAAACTTCATAAGAAAAAATCTAATTTAAAAAGTATGCTTCACATGCCTATTGGATGAAGTTCTCCAAAGTTACTTACTATTAGAGGGAAGGCAGAAAGGGTAATCCTTAATAACCTTACAATCCCTTCCAGCAGACTGAAGTTGTCTTCTGCAAGAGCTGCATTCACAATTAGACAGCAAGGAAAGATGAAAATAAATAAATAAATAAATAAATAAATAAATAAATAAATAAATAAATAAATAAACGAATAAATAAATAAATAAATAGTGTAAGAACTATCCCCAAAGACAAAAACATTCACACTTAAATGTACACGGGTGGCAGAATCATTAACAAAAACAGTGAAAACTTTTACTTAACAGGTAAAATATTCAGTCTTTGTTACCCTGAAGAGTAAACCCTTTCATCTGACACTGACAAAGAAAATTCACAACTAGCTTTTGTCCTTTTCTGAGTCTAAGATGAAACTTCTCTAGTTATAACTGAAAACAATCTACTAAAAAGCTCTAGAAGAAGAAAATGCAACGAATACCTACCGCTGTCTTCCACTCCCACACACAAACACACACAAAGTTTTGGGCAATGATCCAGATCTTTAACTGGCAAATATGGGAATCTCGCTTAGATCTCCTGCTCTTACTGCCGGTGGAACTGCCTGTTTTTCTTCTAAGTTTCTAATTAGTCCTTAAGGCACCAGAGCTTCACTTTGTTAGTCACTGTTTACAGCAGAGGTCGATCTGAACTGCTGCTGTTTCCTTGTTGGCTCAGGCAGGTGGTTCACCCTGTGGCACACACCCACTTTGGGGTCTACCACATTAAGACTCTATATCAGCTAAAGCAATAAAGATCCTATTCAAGACGGTTGAAATTTAACAACAATCTTCTTACAAGGGATGGTGTGGGAACAAATAAACAAATCTAGAAGAGGAAATCATTGCCTTCATTATGTTGACAGCTTGTTACAAAGTAAAATGGGCAAAAGCTCAATTTTTATTTTTTCCCAGGTCATGTATGACATTTGCTCAGTGAAGATTTTTCTCTGCCTTTCTGTTTTGCTGTTTCTCCCTTGGGAAGAGACATGAGCACTGAAAAAAAAAAAATTTTCTAATCCTGGCCATGCAAAGAAACCAAAACCCTATTATTAGGTCCTGATGAACAATGTTTTTATGGAGTTTTTAATCACTGCATGGATACTAGGAATAGCTATGATATAACATTTAAGAAGACAGCGTGTATGTATTGTTGACTGGTTGGCTCTCGCAATAAAAGTGAGGTTAGGTGAGAGGTTTTACATGATAGTTTAATGGTACCTCCTGGAAAGCAGAAAGTATAAATCAGTCTCATCTGTCATCCTATTATAGACTTAGACTGGTCATGATAGAAAATTTTTAATTAATATCTCATTTAATGCTAATTAATGATGCTAACAGAAGATAAATACATGTGTGAGCACCAGATTTCTTTTGTTCTTCCAACTGCATTAAAATCTACCAGCACACAGCCATATGTACACAAAGCTTTCATTCTTGTATGATTTAATGTATTGATGTCTTGAATGTATTAACATCAATTTATTTAAGGACAATTTCTGAGTTTGGTTCAGAACATTCTCTGCTTGAAGAACTAAAGCTCACATTGGTGCCCTTTTATTTTCTTTCAACTCAGATGTCTGAAGAAATGTGCCCCTACAGCCTCCAGGAGACCACACAGGTCTATATTCTATTGCTGTCTAAAAGTTTTCCAAAAGCTTCTATTCTCTACAATAGCAATGATAATGGCAATTTCAAGGACAGTAACAATTTTATGTGCCATCCTCTCTTCATACTGTGATGTGAAAGTAATAGAATAATGTTAGTCTACTCCTCTAGATTTTTGTTTTGTCTGCACTGTTCCAAGTCATATCAGAGTAATTATGAAATAAGAGCAAGGATTTATATTCCAGCTCATGTGTATTACCTGAGCATCCAAAAGGCTTCGCTAAGAAAATGGTACTGAATTACTGATAATTTTGTAAAACCTGTACCAAGTTTAATAGTTCTTCTGCTTTTCCATTTTTTTACTAAGAAACAATACCAAGCAGAAAAAGTCAGACATTAATAACAATAATAAATAAAAATAAAATAAAGACCATGTTAATGTTATTCAAGGGAAATTTTTCTTTTGCTCCTATAGGGTTGTTCTTATTTTTTCTTTATCAAGGTCAAGGTTGGTATTTTCATCAAGCAGCAAAAAATGTGGCTGTCAACTTCAAATAAATTTATAATGTATTCACAAAATGGTCTTAAATACTTAGTACATGAAAGGCAGAGGACAAGATAAGGCAAATGGGACATAACTGGAAAAATAATTTGTGTTAATATTTTGGCCCCTCATTTCCTAAGAAGATTAGTGGAGCTTCACTGTGACTTTTCTGTTATAGAAAAACATGAGGGTTTTTTTTTCAGCCACTTCTTAGAACAACTTTTTTCCTTTAGAGCTAAGTTGAACTAGAAAGAGTAGGATCATTAACTAGGACAATATGTCTGAAAAAAATGGACCAAATTTCAAATAAAATGAAGAGGTACTGCTATTTCTAGAATAGGGAATTTTGAATCAACTTCAGAAGGAGCCAAAGTGTTTAAGATATGTTTGAAAGCTGGGTCTTTTGCTCACACTCTTAAAAATAAGAATGTTCACAGAATTTGGCATATATCAAAAATTACTGTTAAAAATAATAAATTTTTGTATCTGCTGGTTGTCTTTACTTGTATAAATTTCATTATTACACAATATTACAAACATATGGATTACACAAGACATATTATATCATAAATTACAAACTGAAATATCTGGAAGATTTCAAGTTTGGAGTAATGTTACATTTAACTCAATGTTCTATACATGATACTATTATCTTTGTAAGGCTCAGATGATGTGACAAATGAAATAACATATGCTCTTATCCAGCCCAGTTAGCTTTACTTTAGGGAAAAATACTAATATTGAGTCCATAATATTGGGACTAATATTGGTACTAATATTAGGGTGTGCTGACTCCCTTATAAAAGATGTCCATGATTACCAAAGCTCAGAAAAGTGTGATTCATCATCAGCAAGTATAATTCTACAAAACTCATGAGGAAAGGTATTAGGGACTTTTTGTATGAACTTGACCCAAAAGTTGGTTAGGCCTGGCCCTATTTTTCTGTAACGGCATTTATGATGGCAAACCTTTAATATAATTGTGTTTTCAGATAAGGACATTCTCAGACTACTCTTTCTCCTACTTCTACAGACAATGGTAAAGTCTGATATGGGTTTCTCAAATAAAATCTTAAAAAATAGTCAAGTCACAATAGAATAAAAAGGACAACTATACAGACTTGTGCTCATGAACTGTAATTTTTAATGGCCATAAACCTGAAAATGCTATAAGGTTAAAAAAACAACATTAAATATTTCTTTCTTGCTGTGTTTCACTTCATGTTTGAAAATGAAAACTGTTTGAAACAATTAATAAGAAATATTCCTACACAGGACTTGGTGGAGATAAAAATGTTTCTTATTTGCACCTACATTTTCCTTTGGTAAGCCTAGGATTTCCATGACTATACAAAAAAAAAAAAAAAAAGAAAAGAACCTCATCATAGATTGCAGGCTAGGTTTCACCATACACATAGATGTCTGAAGTCTGGAGGGACATAAGATCTTAAAAATATATATTAAAATGCATTTCTGAACTTTTCTGCTCAGGGCTTTAACTCTCTTTCAAGTTCAGCAGCCATCTTCCAGAGAAAAAGCAAAAATTCTATTACTCTAATCATGTAACAGGGATTGTTACACCTGAGTTCAGTGATTGTACAGATATGTAAGTGCTGTATAATACTACGCTTAAACAACTGTAACAGAAAATAGTTATATTTTGAACCCTACTTGAGTATGAAGTCTGCAGTTAGAGAGCTTCCTAGCTGTCAATAACATCTATCAACTGTAACAACAGTATTCTGCTCGCAGGGCCAACTCTTCTCTAAAGACCTGGTTTCTACATCTGCCTACCAGCTGATAAAGTGTACACTTTTATTATGGAGCCTATCTTTCCTACACTTGTAATTTTTCACAGAGATATGGCTGGGTGGGCCTGTGTTTGTGTCCTGGGTTAGCCATATGGCCTGTTTGTATCCCCAATCGTCCCCT
>JAHLSL010013598.1:2458360-2472915 GCA_025920805.1 Petroica traversi | reverse complement strand
AGACCTCCCAGAGGTTTCCTCCTAAACATTTGCCCTAAACCAGGACAGTTTGTCATCAACCTCCTACTTAACTGGCTACTATCACCTTGATTGTATGGCAGACAGATCACTCCAGAATGGTAATCAATAAAAAACCAAAGGTTAGTCACTGTGAATAACCAAAGATGCCAGTACCCTCTGAAAAGTAATTATGAAGGCATTTTCTTGCTATTTCTTCTCTACTTCCTAAAAGTTAGATATATTTTCGGCATGAAACATTTTTGCAGAGAATGCCAGAGGAAAGGGTTTTTAGTCTTTGTGATGGACACTATGTCAAATGTAGTAAAACCATCATCCTGAATAATCTTTCCTTTGAAAAATGAGGAGATACTTACAGGCATCTCTAACACAAATATCAATTAATATCCTGTGGCACAATCTAGACATATGATGGTGCTTTTTCTTCTGCTTACTCTTGTAACAGATTTACAATCCATGTCTGCTAGAGGAGGAAGCAATATTCACACAGTTCCCTGTCAGAATTAGAAACATCTTAAGCACGTGCATATAACTTTGGACAGAGAAACATGACTTTCCACAGTTTGCTTTTCTTTTTATTGTTTTTGTGTTTGAATAAAACATGATGGCCTGCAATCCAAGCCTAGTCCAAAAATAAAAGCTGTTGCAGTGTTTCTTCTTTCATGCTGTTGTCTGTCTTTGGCCTCCAGATAGATTCTAACTCATATGGTCTACAGCACAGGTTATATCCAGGTACCATTCCACAGGTTATGTGGATGCAGCCAGCCTTTGCTATAGCTGATCTTAAATGCAATAATTACCAATGCTAGAATGTGAGATGCAAATCGGCATTGAATTGGTTTGAATTATACACAGTGACCCGCCAGAGCATATACAGCATGAGTTTGTTGTTTGCTCAAATGTGGTTGTAAAATTTTTTAGAGATACTGCACTGACATAGATTTAATCTAAATTTGACTGCTCACTGGAAACACCCTAGCAAAGGCAAATAAACTGTCTTTAGGGCAGACAAAAAATAACTTCACAGACATTAGGAAGTTACCTCTACTAGCTTTAGAGCTATTTATGATAGATTGGATCCATCCCTATCCTTTAATATTCTTGACTTTGTGGCAGATTTAGATGGTCACTATTCCTGCAGTTTATACCTCTCCCTTGGAGCGGAGTAGCACATGTAAAAATGTCCCAGAAGATGAGACACAGGTCAATATACCCAGGAGAAGAGTCATCTGGGGCTTTCAATAGCTATTTAATCGTCCATATGCTGTGAGCACTCATAACTGATAGAGCAGGGATGAAACCATGGTATGAACTCCTTTTTATCTTTTCTGCTCCCTCAAACTGCCTTGATTTTGAACAGTGGGCAGGTGGAAGGTAAAGCATCCATTTGTAAAGGTAAAGCTGCACTGGGGACTAGTCTTTATGAGTAGCATATGAAGTTGCAGAGCACCCTGTCTTCTCTCCCTTCACCTTCTTTAGAGCCACGTACAATCTATTCCTTATGTTGACTATAAATCCAGAAGACATTAAGACAATGATGCCAGAACAAGCTAAGAAAAAACAGTCTGGAGTAAAGAGATGGGGGTCTTCATCTGTCTAAATAAATAATGTCGAAAGCTGATGAAGTATGAGCTGGATGGGCTAGATTGAAAACTTCCTGAACAGCTGGTGATGATGAGTGGCAAGAAGCCTAGCTGGAGGGTATAAACTTGCAGTAAAACTCAGGGGTCAATACTGGATCCAATCCTTATTAACATCTTCATTAACGATCTGGGTAACAGGGCAGTGTACCCTCAGCAAGTTTACTGATGGCACAGTAGTGGGAGGAGAGTGCAGCATGACCCTCTTGATGCACCAGGAGGTTATGCTGCCATTCAGAGGGAACACAGTGGGCTGGAGAAATGGACCAATGGAAACCTTACAAAGTCCAACAACTGCAATGCCCTGCACCTGGATCGTCTCCATGTACCTATATATGCTGGAAGGCAATTAGCTGGAAAACAGCTTTGCAGGAAAGCATCAGAGGTCCTCAAGGACCACCACTACATTGGTTCTAGGAGACTATTACTTCCACAAAGTTGAACATGAGTGTAGAGGGATTTCTGTTAGAGAACAGGCACAGAGTTTATTTGACAGGACTGGACAATCCAAGCCTGCACGTCCCGCACGTAGCTCAAGGAATAGAGGAAGCAGATGGACCTCAGTGTCCTTGAACAGGGAAAGAGTTACGAGAAGAATGTACAGGGCCAGATAGCAGAATCACAGATGTTAGCACACCCCACCACGAGCACTGTGCATGATGACCAATGAAGCTTAGCTGTAGGCGTGTGCATTTGAGCTATGAACCAATTGTGGAGATGCTTTTGCTGCATGATAACCCAGCAAACATATAAAAGTGTGTTACTTTTAGCAATAAACAGAGAATGATCAATAACCATACTGGTGTGTGTCATTACTCTGGCCCCTCTCCTGCAAGGACCCTCTTCACATGAGCCAGCAATATGCCCTGGTTGTAAAAAGGCAAGATGCTATGCCAGGGTGTGCTGGGCAGAGTGTTGCTAGCTGGCTGAAGGAGCTGATCCTTGCTCTCTGCTCGATGCTGGTGAGACATGCCTAAGTTCTGTGCCCGAGTCTGGGCTCCTCAGTACAAGAGAGACATGGACATACCAGACAGAGACCAGCCAAAGGTGAATAGGAAGATGAAGGGACCAGAGCATCTCTCCAGTGGGGAAAGACTGAGACAGCTGGGACTGATCAGCCTGGAGAAGGGAAGGCTTGGGGGGAATCTTATCAATTTATACACCTATCTAAAGGGACAGAGTAAAGAAGACAGAGCCAGGCTTTTCTCAGCAGTCCTCAGTAACAGCACTAGAGGAAATGGGCCCATGCTGAAACTTGGGAGATTTCATAGGAAACATCTTTTTCCCATGAGGGTGGCTGAGCCCTGGCACAGGTTGCCCCAAGAAATTGTGAAGTCTCTGTCCTTGAGGGCCTTCAAAATCCAACTGGATGTGATCATAGGGAGCTAAGGCTAAATGGCCATGCTTGAGCAGAAGGGCTGACCAAGAAAACCTCCAGAGATCCTTTCCAACCTCAACTATTGTGTGATTCTGTGGAAGAATTGATCAGATGCTTTTGTCAGTTTCTAATCTAAATGTAGGGGGCAGTTGAAAAGAAACGCATGTAGTCGGCTGAAAAAATGAAAAAATTTAATGAAAGATGAAAAGAGTATACACATATTCTTGTGTTCTCCAGCACACTTTTTAATGTAAGCTTTAAAAATTGGAAATCTTTAGCTAAATGTTTCCTTTAATGCTGGTAGTGTGGGTTTGTTATTCCTTTTAATAAGTCTGCACATGTAAACTCATCCTTAAGTACATGTCTTAAAACTAGAACAGGAGAAGCTAAGTTTGTTTCACAACTGGGCAATTTCAGGGATGAGGAAATGAAATTACAGAAACCAATGTTGAAAATTTCTTATGTAATACTTGTGAAATTCAAACAACAGTTGTCCATAGAGGCAGTTGAGGAGTATGTCTATTGGAAAGGTTTTTAATTGCAAGAGCCACATGACTGAAAGTTAAGTGATATTTTAGGTACCTGTACTCCTGTTCTTGATAACCTTCTGTTTTGTAATTTGTGTGTTGAAATGTTTTGAATGTAGAGCTTTGGTGACCAGGGCCCCAGCTGGGTGCTTGAAGCACAGTTTTCATCACTTGAAGTAAAAACAAGTAACTACTACTGCAACACCTATGTGAAAGATAAGACAGTAAACTGCACTAGCTAAACAAAAATAATAAAAATAGAAAATCTCTCATTTTATTGTTGCGTTCATCCTAACACGCTGCCGAGACAAACTGATTAAAATTTGTTTTTTCTTGTGTCTCAAACCTATACTACTCAGCTGGTACATATCAGGGCTCACATTTCTAGCAATGATGAGTTGTTTTCTCCTCAGTGATGTTCAAAATTATTTTTCGATTCCTGGGTTTAAATACTGTGAAGGAAAGTAGACACACATTCATTGCACAATGCAGATATCTTCTAATTACTATCTTGGATTAAACTCAGCAAGGATGATCTGGCTTTTTGTGTCCCATGCTGACTTCTAGCTGCCTGACTTGAGGGACATTAAAAATTTGTTCCTTCCCTTCTACATAGGAAATGAACATCATTATTCATTCATAAAACCTATCCTATAAAAACAGAAGGAACTATTCACATCCATGCATTAAAAACATATGTGCAAGTCTTTGCAGGATTAAAAAAGGCAGGAAGCAACAGGTTGGGGCAACAGACACCAGATAGGTGGAAGGAAGAATCAAGTGATAGGAAAACATGGTTACGTGGGCAGGTTGCATACAAGAGTTTGAAGGAATTTGAAGGCCTGTTTTTAACGTTGACCTAGCTCTAAACAAATGTGTTGTTTGTCATGTAATAGCTGTTCCTGAAACATCTGCAACTCCACTGCTCATGAACTCACATAAATTTAAATCACAATGAGATCACCAAGACATTTTGTATCATGTTACTGCTAATTTTTTACAGAACAGAGTTCTTAAGTTGCTCAGATATCTGTCATGGCTCACCAAACACACCAGGGTACACCTTACATTAGTAGCAGTGAAGTGGCTGCTGTTTAGGCAGAACAGAGAATAAAATTCTTCTGGCCCTCATAAAAACTGTATATAGCTTCCAGAAATCAGAGGCAAGAGTGAGAGTGAGCAAAAAAGGGCAGTTTTGCATGCAAATTTGTAGTGAATGCAAAGTAATTATAGAGGCAATGTAACTCCTGTAAATATGGCCTTGTCAGTAATGTTCAACTTTCACTACAAGTTGCATTTTGAAGAAGTCATGAACTCTGAAGAGAAAGAAATAAAATTTTACAGCTGTAAATTAGCCTTCTCTGTAGTCAAGAAAGCTAACACACTGACCTGCTATTCCTCTGATTTTAAAAATTACTTAAAAAAAATTCTGAACTACCACATTAAAAATGCATCTTGTGAAGATCTATCACTCTTCTGTCAGCAAACTGCATTGGAGGCATGTAAAAATTCTCCTTTGGAAGAAAAGGAAACAAAATATTCTTCTAAAATATATCTACTATACTGATAAAAGATAATAAAGTGTAAGTGTAGAAGAGAATATCCATGATCAGAAAATAAAAGGACACACTCAAATCAGAATAATATTCAGAGTATGTTTATAATATATTTCAACATTTAACTTGCTATGAAAAATAATGACTATTTCATTATTGATACAAAAGAAAAAGAAATTTAAAAATATAACAGTATTTTAATTTCACAGCATTTCTTTCTAGCAAAACTTTTGTGAGTCTTCATTAATTGAAGCTGAACTAATTGTTATGACTCCACTACTTTGTAAGGCTTTAGTCAGAGATGAACAGTGACCATCACCAAAGCTAGGGAAAGCTGCCAAAAAGCTGACCCTAAAAATAGGAAGAAAGAAAATAACTCAAACTCTGTAAACATCAGCTAGTTATGATTTCTGTTTCAGCAAGTCTCCAAATGATCAGGAATTGTGGCATGATCTTCTCATGAGCTGCTCATTTGATGGCTTCCAAATATGGTGTCACACTCTTGTGAATATTCCACCATAAATTTAAAATAAATTCCCAAAGGATAAAGAAAGGTACATTGATGCATATTCTACCATGAGAAAAGCACATCACAGAGAAGCTAATTTTATCCTCCCTGACTGCAAACCCCATGTCTTCCAACAAATTGCTGAGGAGGTGGAGTTTCTCTGCATACTTTTCTCTCCGGCACAGAGACTTATCCTGAGTTTATATTACCATTATGCTATTTGTTCTTTTATGTGTCAGCAAACTCAGGTACCTCAGGTACTTACATCAACACCCTGGAAAGACAGTTTTTGTCTCAGATGACAAGACTCTTGAAAAGGAGGCCTGTTTTTTCCTTTAACCTAACAATATGAAAATAATTGCCTTGGTTTCTTACTGACACCACGGAGCACAAACCAAATGAGAGTCAGCACTTTCCTGGGAAAAGACACCAAAGTCTATCAGACAGCAAGTTTAGTCTCAAGAGTGCTCAAATAGCTGAACTCTAATTTATTTGGATTACGGAGGGAATATGGGTTCAGTCATCAGGGGGCTTTTCCTTTTCATAAATCAAAGAATGAAAAAAAAAAAAATCCCAGGGATGTATGTCATTGCAGTAATGATGCCCTACATAAACTTCTCACTTCCCAGGAGCGCTTATTTACAGGGATCAGGTAATTTTGCCACTTCTTGCGAAGGGGAACGCCAATCCCCCGCCCCGCCGCCAGTGAGCAGCCCCTCCAAAGAACTCGGGATTTCTTCGGACAGAACAGATGGGAAACAAACTCCTGGGATGAGACTGGACGTCACCGCCCTGCCAGGGACACGGACCCACAGCCGGTGTGAGCACCTTTCATCAGAGCAAACCTTACAGCAGCGGTGCAGCCCGGAGGAGCCGCGGGCGGCGCGGAGCGGTGCCCGTCGGAGGCTGGCTAGTCCGGCTATCTGTCGCTGTCACTCGGCTCTCTGCCCGGGGGTCTCCGGGGATGTGCCGGCCCGCCCTGCTCCCGCCACCCGCTTGCTCGTCTTGGCCGGGCTGAGACTGGCGGAGAGAGTTGCCGGGGACGAGGAAAGCCGCTTACCTGTTGATTTTCAGGGCGAACGCCCTCCTGTCCGCGGCAGGTAACGTGGCCATACAGGCGAGCAGCCGTGGGTGTCGGCTGCCGACGAGGGCCGAGACTGGCTGTACACTCCAAGGGCAGCTTTATTTCATTTATTTATTTTTCTTAATTGCGTGCTCCGGGCTAAAAACCCGACGATCAACTGACAGTTCTGGGTGGCAACTTCCGCATTTCACCTTCCTCACCGAAATTGGCCGGAGTGGGAGGGATTTGCCCGAGTGCTCAGCAGACTGCTCACCCTGCCGCGTCTGCCCCACCGCCAGCAGCGCGCAGCCCGGCGTCCCGGGCGTCCTGCGCCTTCCCGGCAGCTTTCACCAGCTGTCCGCCTCGACCGGGCCGCCCACGGGCGCTGGGTGAGAGCAGGAACTTCCCCTTCCCCTCTTTTACAGAGGAAACCCCGAGCCGGTCCTGGGCATTTTGGAGGGAAGAAGTGGGAAGGCAAGCGCTTAGGCACGGACAGGGAGGCAAGGCACCGCGCACAGCTGCGGGAATCCATGCACATCCCTCACGACTTTTGGAAACCGCAGTGCGAGTGTCAGACACCTCCGCCTCCGCCCCACCACACCCCCCACACATATACACACCCGCTGGGGGTCAAGCGCTGCTCTGCGGGGGCGGGCGAGAAAGAGCGGGCACCGCTGGCCACCGCCGTGCCCAGCCCGGGTGCCAAGGATCCAGCCTGTCCTGCTAGGCGGAGCAGGCGCCGCCGCCGGGCCGGGCAGGGCCTGAGAGCGCTGCTCGGAGCGGGACAGAACCGCGCCCATTGCCCCACAGGCATCAGAGATAGCCAGGCACCTTCCTTCGTCTCCTGTAGCGCGTGGATGGAGCTGTTCGGGCAGGCAGGGACAGCGAGCTGTGAGAGGTAAATCCAGCCAGCTCTTTACCTGGACACTGTTGCAGTACACGTATGCACCCAGGATCTGTGTTTCTCTTACGCCTAAACTGCCTGTGTAAGAAAAACTCATAGGTGGCAAGACCAGACACCAGCTCAGCTTGGCATTAAGCTTGGCGCTGCTGTTCTATTCACCAGCATTTCCTGCTTTTTAAAAAGGCCATCTTTAAGTGTCGTGTGGTTGTGTTACAAAATTATGTTTCCTAACTGGTATTTTTGTTTCTGCTTTGATGCAGTTTTCACTGCTTCTGCAGACAAGGAGAACTCACCCTTCATTTGAAAGGGGAAATAGAAGTCAAACGTGATTTCTTCAGACAAATTCTGAGGTAGTAGAGGTAATTCAGTTTTAGGTTGTCTTGTTTTTATTAAATCTGTGCTTTGATGGCAACAACATTAGGATTCACCCATTGAAAGGCAGACATATCTTTCCATTCCCAGTAACCTGAAGGGGATCTAGAGGAAAACAGTGGGACTGCCAAATAGTGAAGGCCTAAAATTTTTCTACTAATAATCTTTTTCTCTGTAGGATTCGCCATTCTCTAGAGTACTGTATGTGTGGTCTCAATTATGAATGTTAACGTCTAGGTTAACCTCTGGCTAAGGGTCCCTAGGGAAATGTAGAGATGCCAAAGAGGTTTAAGAAAAAGAAAACAGAGGTAAATAAGAATCCAAAAATTGAAACGAATATGGGTATATTTTTGTGAAAAAAACCTCAAGGATCTACAACAGAACAAGACCTGAAATAGTTCAGAGAAACTTTGGAAAGAAAATATTTAAATCTACTATTAATAGGATGCTATTACCTAACAAATATTTGCTTCGGGAAGAATAAATTGGACACTTTATTGCATGGAACTTACCCACCACACCCATCCTGTCTTTACGTCACCAAGATAAAGCTAAAGCCATTTACCTACATGTAACTTGAACTTAAATATCACTTAGTTACAAATCACTGATACATAGCTGTAGTCTGACATGTTTTGGTGACAAGAAAAAACTTTTGAATGCCATAGGTGCTGGCTCTGGCAAGACACTTCTCACTGAAGCTGCAAAAAAGTCCAGGCTTCATTTTAAAAGCTCATGTGACATGAAATAGGAACCTTCCTTGATTGCTAAATTTGTTATAGAAACAGAGTTAGCAGAAGTGCAGATAACATACCCATGTGCACAAATACATCAATTTATTAATGATACAACTATTTATTTTGCAGCTTTATACATTCTTGATAAGCATGGACAAAAGGATTGATCAAAAATACTTTGCCATGCAGGAAAAAAACGCCTGAAAAGCCACATAAAAGTAAAGTTTCCAAACTTTTAAAGTTTTGGCTAGTGAGAGTGACTGTCATGGTTTAACCCCAGCTGGCAACTACATCTCACACTCTGACACAGTGGGACGGGGAAGAGAGAATCAGAAAGATAAAAGTAAGAAAACTTGTGGGTCGAGACAAAGACCGTTTAATAGGGAAAACAAAGGCTGTGCACACAAGCAAAGCAAACCAAGGAATTCAGTCACTGCTTCCCATGGGCAGGTGGGTGATCAGCCATTCCCAGGAAAGCAGGGCTCCAGCATGAGTAGCGTGACCTGGGAAGACAAATGACAGTCTGAAAGGCCCCTTTTCTTTCTTCTTCCCCCCAGCCTTATATCCTGAACATGATGCTATATGGTCTGGGATATTGCTGTGGTCATTTGGGGTCAGCTGTCCTGGCTGGGTCCCCTCATAACTCCATGTGCACCTCCAACCTCCTCACTGGTGGTTTGGGGTGAGAAGCAGAAAAGGCCTTGATGCTATGCAAGTGCAGCTCAGCAATAACAAGAACGTCCCTGTGTTATTAACACTTCTTCCAGCACAAATCCAAAAAACAGCCCCAAGCCAACTACCATGAAGAAAATTTACTCTACCAAAACCCAGCAAAACCTGCCAAAACCAGCAGATAAATATTCAGCAGATACAGAATATATACTTAGATAACTCTAAGTTCTCATCTTTTTGGATTAACTTAATTATTGCTTTGGCCTATGAGCAGCAAAACTCATCAAAAACTCCTTTTTATCTATTATGTCAACAGATACATTGACTTTTTGAAGGGGAAAAAAAAGTAGAAAAATATGGACTTTTATGGAGAAAGTTTGCACGGTTTTAACTCATTGGAGCACTACCAGATTGAGAAGCTGGTGAAGAGATTTTTTTAAGCTATCTTATCCAATTCAGTATATTCAGTATGAGTGCTCCACTTTTTTTCTAAGCAAACACTATTGTTTGAATTCCTGCAATAAACCAATCTACTAATACAAGGTAATGAAGTCTAAACAGTCCTTTATAACAAGAAGTAGAACAAGATCATTCTAGTCAGACGATTAAAAAAATGTTATCAAACCAGGTTCCAGTGAAGACATCAAAAAAATCAAAATTAAAGAAAGCAATGCAATTCGGAACAGACTGTCATTTTCCAAACCTAGCTTGCTTCGATGTCAGTAGCTGCTACTAGGTGTTATACGAGATAGAGTGGAAACCACTCCATTGCATTCCCCACTTCCTTATCCCCATCCTCCTGTCACACTCACATGCATCCCAAATGGAAGTCCTAATCATTGCTTCCCCACCTCGGCCCTAGAATCAGTCATAAGCCGTGCAATTTTTCTTGGGCTTCAAATACTCTCACTATACCTTGGTCTTCCTTCTGCACCTGACTGGGAGGTCCATGGCCAGTTGGACGCCGTAGCTGAGCAGGCTGAGGAGATGCAGCTCAGCCACCAAGAAAGCTGAGTGGTGGGAATGTCAGCACAGGTTCTGTATGGGTGCCTGGGCAGAACGGATCCTGCTGCAAATTGTTTTGAAGGAGTTTGCAGGCTGGGATTAAAGAAACACTGGAAGAAACAATGATGGGCATGACTACATGTCACCTACCAAGGAAGTTTCTTTTTTCTTTTAAGGCCCACATTTCCAAACATTTTTTTTTCTTCTTCACTGGCAGTGGTATCCCTGCGAGGAATGCTATTGCGTGATAGAGTAACAAGGCACCATGAACATAGTTAAACACAACTTCTTATTCCACACAGTCATGGCCTGTATCCCAACAAAGCCCTGCTTAAGTGTCACGTGCTTATTTGTAGAGGATGTACTTTTGCTGATCGACCAGCAATTGAGTTAGATCCATGGGAGTTTTCTCAATATCTTTTATAATGTTAATTTTGCATCCTTGGCAAAAAAAACCACCAGTGGTATATAACTTCAGTAATGAATAAATGTGATTTGATTACTCCATTAGAATATCTGGAGGTTCACACCAAGACGAAAACTTGATGATGTCAGTTTGCAATACCTGCCAGGAACACATAATACTTGTTAATATTTGCTTATAATCCACCTTCTTACCACATCAGAAGAGTGCGTTGGAGCCAGTGCAGCTAGACCCTCCTTCCTTAAAGGAAGTTAACATGCCATCAAGTTCAGTGCTTATTCTGACACAGATCTCAACTGTATCCGGTAAAATCTAAGCAATTTAGTCAAAACTGCTTTAAACAAAAAATGTTATATGACATTTAGTAGACTAAACCTCAGAAAAATGAGTGTAATTTCCCATTATTCCTATTAATGTTTTTAAATAGATTGGCAACAAAATACTGAACTCCCTTAAAAATAAATTTAAAGTCACTCCTAAGTCTCAGTTTTGTGTTGGTGAAACAGAAGAAAGGGAACTTAGATGACTTTGCAGCCTTTTTTTTTTTTTAATGAAACACTTGAGTCAAAAAGAAGAAAAAGAGTCTATGGGAGAGCATATCTTCTTTGTCCACTTGTCTGTGCAAATTCTTCTGGAGGAATACAAATGCTACTAGCCAGATTCACATCAGAGTTTGTCAAACAGAAATGTTCCTTTGTTCGCCTTCACAGTAAACAAAGTTCTAGCAGAGACAACACTCACAAAATTTTCCCTTACTGACATAATTTTCTTACATACAATGAGGCAACTTGCTAGATGAGGCCTGATATTTAAATCATATCAAACCACAAATCATGCCTTTTTTCTAATGTTCCTCATTTCACTAAGTTTCACATTGTAACAGCATATTGAGAACATATGCCATAAAAAGTAGCAGTGTTAAAAAGCAGGTACACTGGCTGAAGTAAGATCTTCATTCTCTTAAATGACATGTGAATAATCTGAATTCTTCAAAGAAAAACAAGGTCTTGTTGTCAGAAGAAACTGTCAATGAAGTACAGGTAAGAAAATAAAAATAATTTAATATAGGAATAGTTAAACAGACAACAGACAAGAAAGAAGCAAACGTACCCTGGGGAATATGCAAATCATACTGACTAAAGTTATGCATCTGCCTACCAGCTTATATTTTGAGATCACAAAACGGAACTTAGTACGCGTTTCCTTATTGTTATGTGAGTTAACTGGTATCACTGTATGAATTTTGCAGCTGAGCTGCTGAACTATACTGTACTATACTGACTTGTAGTAAGTACCATACGGGAACCTCCTTCTCACAGGGCTATTGTGCTTTAAGACTCATATTCAACATAATATTGAAATGCCAATTATTTTCTTCTCCTGCTATTTTGCTCAGATGATGCTCCTCTTGCTACTGTGTCAGGAATTAGCAAGTTGCAATGCTCTTCCTTATCTTCCTGTTATAGCCCTCTTCCCCAATTCTTTTCTAAAGCCTTAAACACTTCAGTCCATCATCAAAATCAGTCTTTGGTCCATCATTAAAATGGCTTTGCTTGCACTGAGATCTTCAGTATTTGGGAAGGGACTAAGTTATTTCAAGTGCAGCCAACTAAGGTAATAATTAAATACAACTTCCTGGTACCCAGCAACCCTTTACTGCTTTCTGATGCTGTATGTCTGGTCTACAAGTATCTTAGAATAAAACACTTCAACTGTGCCACCCAGATTTAAGTTTGCTGTGCTCATTTAGCTCCCACACTAAAATATGCAGGTTTTACATCTATCTTTACAAAGTAGACTTTATTACATGGTTCAGCAGAAATGAAAGGACTGCTAACACTTACAGCAAAGTTCTAGTATTTGAATGTAAACTTTAAAGAAACCAAAAGAAAGCCCAGAAACCATAGTATTTGTTTTAGGTAATTTTGTTCAAAAGAAAAATAATAAGCAGTGTTATGTGAGCTGATGAAAAGCAGAACCACTTAAGGAACCATGACAGCAGTTTAATCACCTTTCTTTCCCAATACTAGATGTCTCATTGACATGTAACTGAAATTTCAGTACTACAAATAGTCTCATTTTGAAAGACAATTTACATCCGTTTTTTAATATGCTCTGCAATGCAAAACTGCTCATTCCCCATGAGTCTTTCTCTTTTACACTATAGCCTTCTTGCCAGGAAAATCTTGTAATTTTCTTTAATCAGTACCTTAATAACATTTTATAAAGCTGTGCAGTCCCAGGACAGCAAAAACATCTACCATCTGGCAGGGTTCTAGCAGATACTTTGAAAAGCTGATCAGATTTTTCCTTTAAAATAGGATGCATCATACAAGGTGATGACTTGAGTGGCTGAAACAAGAATGCAAAAAGATGCATTTTATAATGCATTGGTTCTAAAACTCAGAAATCAAGAGCCTGAATACTGAATTCTGTTGGAATAAATACAGTTGTATCTCCAAGGACAAGCTGAATTATTTTATCATTTCTTAAACCAGACTTTCACATGCTTGTTACAATTAGAATGACTAAAGGAGAAGCCAACTATTTAGAGTGGAATATCATCAAACATTATCAGTATTAGGTATTTTAACCTAGGCGAGTATAGGAAGAGTCAAGAATAAATACCAAGTACATTTATTACCCCACAAGCCAATAGAGAGACAAACAAGATGAACCCCACCATACTTTACCACAACAGTACTCAAACCGTTGCTTCTGAACCTTATTTTGAGAACAGAGAACCCCACCTGGGTTTTGGATGTGCATGTATCAGCATGCATCAGGCCAATCTCTTCTCTGTGCCTCCCCAATGCTGATACATTTACACCTTCTGATATGGAGAAAGAGAATATGTGTTACCCATTTACTAAACCCTACTGCCCACAAAGAGCTGGGGAGCACATAACACTGTTAAATTAACCATAGCTATGTCTTACACATGGTATGTGGCCCCTCACAGTCTAATGGAGAGCAGAGAAAGCCAACATTGACCTTGCCGATTATTTGACTATAGACAGAAGAGAGCACTGCATTTGTTAAACATAGTGGGGTTCCTTCAGTGTTCCTTGGAGCCGATCTGCTGGGGAGCAGCTCTGCAGAGAAGGACATGAGGGTCCCTGTGGACAAGCTGTCCATGACCAACAGTATCCTGTTGGTCAGGAACATTAGGAAGGGCATTGCCAGCAGGTCATGGAAGGTGATCCTGCCCCTCTACTCAGCCCTGGTGAGGCCTAATCTGCAGTGCTGTGTCCAGTTCGGGGCTCCTCGGGATAAGAGAGACACAGAACTCATTGAGCGAGTCCAACAGAGAGCAAGAGAGGTAATTAAAGAAGAGCGTTTCTCTCACGAGGAAAGGCTGAGGCAGCTGGGCCTCTTCAGACTCAAGGAGAAACGACCCCTGGAGAAGAGGGCACCTCATCAGGGTCTATCAAGTGCCTGAAGGGAGAGTGTCGAGAAGGTGCAGCCAGGCTCCTCTCAGTACTGGCAGGCAACAGGAACAGAGGCAGTGCTCAGAAACCGATGAAGCTCCGCCTGAACAAGAGGAAGAACTTTACTGTGCGGGTGACTGAGCCCAGATTGCCCGGACCGGCTGTGGAGTCTCCCTCACTGGAGATACTCAAGAACCGCCTGGCACGCTCCTGTGCCGCGTGGGCTGGCATGTCCCTGCTCGAGCCGGCAGGCTGAATCACAGAGTACTGTGACCCACTCCAACCAACCCCGTGGCTTGCTGACCTAAGATTTGCTTTAT
>JAHLSL010013598.1:2426411-2457960 GCA_025920805.1 Petroica traversi | reverse complement strand
CTGTGCTTCACGGAGCCCCCGGCCGCTCCAGTGGGCCTGCAGGACCGCTCTGAGCCGCACTGTTAGCTCCCGTGCTGCTTTTACCGCCCTGCTTTCCGAGTCGCAATTGACAAACGGCTTTTGGCCACTTAATCTCAGAGTAGTGCAACATATTTGCCTCAGTTAAATGCAGACTGCATTGCAGTCTGAAAAACGCGAGGTTCGGCGTTTTTCCCGTCGCCCTCGACCCGTAGAGTTACTATGCTGCATAAAGTTAAGGATGTGGTGTAATACAGGGTCGCTATCACTGTTCTGGAAGTTGTAACTTTTTACTGCATTATACTGGTGCAAAAAATACTTTTAAGGACAAGTAATAAAGGGTCCGTAGTTGTAGTGGTCACCTGCTTTGGACTAGATGATCTACATGGATCCCTTCCACGAAACTGCTCGCAGGAGTTGTGAACACGATTTTAAACAATGCCCCGTTTATAAGCTGTTAGGAGCACATCCATGATTGCTGATGACAGAACTGGTCGGAAAAGGCAGTAAGAGGGCAAAGATTGTGTGCCTTTTGTTAAGAGAAGCAGGAATTAGTTTTGTAGGAAAACAGTGCCCAGCTAGTAGGGAACTTGTACATTTATCAAGTACTGGTGTTTAATGAATGGAAAAACTGTGAGTCTTTATAGACTGGGATTTAATGTCCTGATAGTTCTATAGGGCCAAATACAGCTATAAATTAATTTCTACATCATTAGAATAGAATGTAGGATATTAGAAACAAAACTCATGTTTAGAAGTGATTTGCTCGAAATGTGCTTGTGCATATATAACAGTATTTAGTTTTTATTTGAAAATGTATGTGGTTTTT
Source organism: Petroica traversi (assembly GCA_025920805.1). Taxonomy (NCBI): domain Eukaryota; kingdom Metazoa; phylum Chordata; class Aves; order Passeriformes; family Petroicidae; genus Petroica; species Petroica traversi. Next base: position 2,457,113 of record JAHLSL010013598.1, on the reverse strand, counting down.
TAACATTTTAATAGAATTATGGTCTGTGTTCTAGGAGCTGGAAAAACTACACTTCTAAATTACATACTGACAGAACAGCATAATAAAAGAATAGCAGTTATTCTGAATGAATTCGGAGAAGGTATGTAAACATGCAGAAACGTTTTGCCACAAAATAACAAGTAGATAAAACTGCTGGAAAACAAGACTACTGTAATTTTAAATCCTTTACTGGAATTATTGACATAACTCGTAGTCTTCAGAAAGGCAGAAGGTATTTTTGCTGATTTTCATAAAAAGGTGACATGCATTAATCTGTTTTGCACATAAATTTAGGCCCTCAGAGTAAAGTAAATGAATACATCACAAATGCTATACCACTGTTTGTCCTACTCAGTTTCAAGCAAATGGAAATTAAAATAATCTGTTGGTAGATAATATTTTCTTTTATTTCCTTTCCCCTCAGCCATTTGCAGATTACAAATTCCTCTTGGACCAAAAAAATGGGGAAATGGCTATGGTTATTTGAACTCTTTGCTGTCAGGATTTTTAATTATTCTAGCTATAATTTAATATCTGTACCATACTCGGTACATTGTTTACAGTTTGCGCTGTGTTGGGGGGGGCTTTTTGTTGGTTTTCATCAACAAAGATGCATGCCACTTTTCTGGTCATAGAGCCTAAAATAAAATGTACAGGCAAAGCCTTTATTTGATTTGGAGGCACAGGCTGGTATCTCTTTCTTTTCGAAAAGTTTGTGGCACTTATGATGTACTGTCATCCTGTGGGGTTTGATCTTTGTGGAATCAGCTTTGTCTTGTTCTAAATTTCTCATAAAATGGAAAAGACAAATTTCTTTAGATCATGTCAGAAACATGGTCTCAGGAGAAAAGTGTGTAATCCATGTATCTCTCTCTTACAGGCATTGTCATGCAAGATTGTAGATTAAAAATAAAACACTACTTGTATTTTCAGGAAGTGCCTTGGAGAAATCTCTGGCAATCAGTCAAGGGGGAGAACTCTATGAAGAATGGCTGGAGCTCAGAAATGGCTGCTTGTGCTGTTCAGTAAAGTAAGGAAGGACTGTTGTACAAGTTCTTGCAGTGGATATTGCTGGGGATTGAGGAAGGGAGAAGACATCCAGGATTTGATTCCTGAAACTGATGGTGGAATTAACCGGGGCTTCTTTTGTCAGATGAAACAACAATTGGAATTTGAGAGGTAGAAATTTATTTCCTATTGCTGCCTTGCTGGATTTGGACTTGGAGTCTTTCAGAAAAGTAATCTAAATACCAACTTACACACTATGGGGGTATTGTAGAGTGGGGAGCTATCTCTCTTTTGTTTATAATATGTGCTTCCTTGTAGAGAGCTGAAGATTCAGGTAGGCTGGAATTAGGACTCGAGTTTCCCAATTTCCTCATGAAATACTTACTCTTCTTCTTTCTTTGTGCATTGGTTACTACTTCAATATTGTATTCATCAAAAAGGGTCAATGGAAAACCTTTTGTGACCAAATGAAACACAATATCCAAAACTGTAAGCTGATGGTCATGTTTAAAAAGCAAGAGAGTATTTGTTTCTTTGACATGTGTTTTACCCTGTTAGTTTGAATTCTGAATTGCTTGCACAGAGTTTTTAAAAAAGGGTCATGGCCTGTTTATCCTGAAATTTGGGGAGAACTGGTCTTAGGCCTTAAATAGTAATAGGTAGTAAGTGGAAGACAAGATCCTATTGGATTATGTTGTTCTGTGGTGTAAGGAATGCTGTGTTGCTGCTATGTTTTATATACATTGATATCTTATATAAATGCTATACATTTCTGCTTCAGGCTATCTTCATCAGCTGTAATTTAAGTAAATGGCACATGCCTATCTTGTAGGTGAGGTAGAAAGGCAGGGCAACATGCTTCATTTCTGCTGCAGCCCTTATTTCTGTAATTTCAGCTGCCTAACCAAGTAGTTACATATCTACACAGCCCTACTGTCCTTTACAGGTTGTTCAGTATTTGAAAACAAATCCTTAAGTCACCTGGTGAGATTAGGCAAATACTGTTTTCAGACTAAAATGAAACAGAAAACTAAAATTTGCCTAATGTTAGACCAGCAGCATGATAACTTAATTTTCATTGTAGACTATGAGTCTGCAAATGCCCTGACTCAGAACTTTTACTTTGATGACACTGACATTGTGTTCTGCATCAGAAGATACATTTAAATACGTGCTTTAGCTTGTTTTCTCTGTTCTCAGATTTAATTATTTCTTCTTACAGGGACAATGGTGTGAAAGCAATTGAGAACCTGATGCAAAGGAGAGGAAAATTTGACTATATATTGTTAGAAACAACTGGTTTGGCAGATCCAGGTAGTTCACCTTACAGTTTTCATAGCCATGATAATTATTCTGTTTTTATGAAGTGCTTATTTGCTCACAAGTTAGTTCACTTTGGTAGTTGTAATATAAAGTGGTGAGTTGTCGGGTGCCTGTGCTTTGGTTGTTGTATAGACTCCCAACAAATGGGTTAAGGTGCAAATATAAGGTTGTGGATGGGTTGTTTGGTTGGGTTCTGTGTGTTGAACTCGGTCTAAATTGAATTTAAAGCTTCACAGAAATCCAGCTGAAATATATTTCTATCTAGAGAAGACACTGGGCTTAGCAAAGAGAAGCATACTCTGAAATTAGTTGTTTTCAGTAAACTTCTGATATTCTACGTTCCTCCTTTTAAAGTCTAAATTGTTAGCGACTGAGGTAGTGTTACATTGGTTGTGGCGGGTGTTATATTTTGTGAAGTTCTAAAATACACTGTGAAATAGAGTAATACATTCTTCTTAAAGAGCAACAGTAGATTTTACAAAACCCTTCTGTGCTCTTTGGTAGTATTTATTATAAAAGGTGATTAAGCTTGAGCTCATGTTAGGAACAGCTATCTGAAACAACTTTCTCTAAACCACCTGCATTAAAAATATGTTGAAGATGGAGAGGGAAGGAAATTCTTATCAGAAATTCAATTGTCTCCCCTTTAGGACATTGGTGCATTTCAGCTCAAAGCTAAATAGTTGTCATTATGAAGTAATTTTATTCAAAAGACAGGACATTGATTTGGCCTCTGTTACACACAAATTCTGTTTGAGTTAAATTGGAAAACTGTTAAGCTTTTTGGAAAAAAAATCAATAGATACCAGAAAACGATTTCATGTTGTGGTCCTTGCTATATCTTGCATGAGTAAGAACTATGAACAACTGACAGGTATTTGGATTTGATACAGAGTGGTGTTTGAAGGACTGCATCTTATCGCTTCAGGTGGACAGTTTTAGGTGTTGGAATGATTTTAGTTACTGATCTTACTGTTAGCACAACAAATACACTTTTTCTATGAAATACTTGAATGTTGATAGTTTACTGGAAAAATCTCAATTTTGCAACTTTACATGTGCTGCACTTTTTAGGAGCTGTGGCCTCCATGTTCTGGGTTGATTCTGAGCTGGGAAGTGACATTTATCTTGATGGTAAGAAGTGCAAGCTTATTTTCCTGTATATTGGCATTTCATATCTAGGTTTAGAGTAATGTATTCTTGATGTTTAAAGGCAGGGTTTCAGAAAAGTATGAACATGGTTTTCACACTGCCACATTTGATCGCAGTGTGAATCCTAGCTTAGTCTGATCCTAGCTTAGTCTGATACTTACCTACTTGGTGAGATGTTTAATCTTGCTAAATCCAACAAAAGTTGTGTAGTGCTTTTCTAAGGGATCACATATGGTCAGCTCTTGATTGTGATATAAGGGGGTGGGGGGAACCTCGTTAGCTAGATGTTATAAAACCTTATTTAGGAGTAATATTACAGCATACTTTTTTTCTTCCTTCCCCACTTCTCCTGTAATGCAATGTTTCCTAAAGGGTTTCCTATTTTTATGAACTCATAGCTTGTCAACACCTGGATGTTTCTGCCTTTTGGTTATTGCAGTCTTTGCCTATTGTACTCATTGACTGTAATATTTACTGTGTGCCATTAAAACCTGATATTACTGAAAGATAAATCATCATTATATGTAGTTAAAGAGCAATTTTTTAAATGTAGGAAAAAAATTACTTTTTGACTAATGTTTTTGTAGGTCTGCGAAATGCCCATCTAGCCAAGGAAGGAAAGATAGAGTTCGATCAGAAAGAGCTTCTTAAGTTTGTGCCAGACAGTTGTAAATTCCTGGTCATTTACAGTCATAATGAGACTGCATATGTCAGTCAATCCCTTAATTTGTTTCAAAACTCTGTAAAAGCATACATCAGCCAATTTCCTGTTGTGGAACATGAGGCATTTACTTCATGAGAATTTATCTCATCTGGTTCTGTAGACATTTTATTACCACAGGTGTGATATGAATAAAAAAATAGGTAACAAGTTTAATGTTCAGATACTTTTAATGCTTCCAGTTTGTAATAACTAGTTGTAAATGTGTTGATGGTGTTACCTTTGTCCAGGAGATTTGCAAGTTATTAAACTGTCAGCTGCTTTCAACCCATTTCTATTCCGTTTTAATGTTTTCTCTTAGGTATTGTGTCTGTTGTTGATGCAAAGTATGGATTGCAGGTAAGTTACTATATTTACATGGTTTAAAACTGCAGCATTAGAACAGCTGCTACAATAATGTTCATGCAGATTAATTAATTATTGCCATAGCTGTAATTCTTACATTGAATGAGGGTGCATTTCATTATTACTATATTTTGAGTGGGCACAAGGAAGTACTGATATTTGCAGGAATTCAGATTGTTAGAGGCACAGCAACATGTCTGACAAGAGTTGCCATATTGCTAAGTACTTGGCTCCTTCCAAGTAGTAATTTCAAGAAGGCATTTTGATTGCTGTAAAATCAGTGGGGAAATTGGTCACTGCTCTGTGTTATTTGAAAGGAGAGGATTAAGGATAGCTATCTTACAGTAGTGTGGTAACAATTGAGTTAAGGCTCAGACTGGGAAGGGCACTAATGTAATGGCAGCTGTGGTGGGGAGAAATGAGAGCACAGATGTCCTGGTATTGCTTCACATGAAAATGTTATATGGAAACAGACACAAAGAGCAGACTTTAGAGTAGTCTGTATATAAAGTATAATGTAAGAACAGATGTATAGAACAGTGAGCTTGGGTCAGCAAAAATTGTGATAGTTCAGCTTTTTTGTAATAGGTGGGTGTGAATGTACCTATTTGCAACTTAATAACTTAGGAGGTTACTGCTTTGATTGGGTGTTAATTTTACAGGATTCCAGAAAAGGTGACCATAAGAAAAAATGCCTTCATCATCATTTCCATGCTGTGGAAATGTTTTTAATATTTCTGCATTTGCAGTGGCTGCAAATGCCTCAGAAAACTGAAGAATAATAGTTTAAAAATAAGAGAATGATTTTTTCTGTGTAAGACTTTTCTTCTTTTTTTGATTACTTGGGTTTATTCTGTCATTTGTGCTGATCTAATAGCTGATTTACCAAAAGGGTAACAGTCCTGTTCTCTCATCAATTTGTGTTGGACTAGAACAGAACAAATCTAACATCACAGCAAGCCAGTTTGGCAACTTACACATTCAAGAACATTTATGGAGAAGTTGGTAGAAGAGTGAGGGGAATGGGATAATTTGCCCTTTAAAGCAGGAACCATCTTCTAAGTCAGCTCAACTATAACAAGAAATCATACCATGTTTTAGGTCAGCTCCTTTTCAGGCTCATACTAATTCAGATGTGTTTTGTTGCTTGCAAAAATGTTGTTCTGTTTATCTTTTTATCAGCATTCTTCATGCAATGCTGAGTTATTGTCTTAGATCAAATACAATTGTGTTGCGCACAGCTGCACTACATTATTACCATTTGAAAATTAGTTTTTCAAGTAATATAGCAGAAACAACACATATATTTTGAAACTTTCAGATTTTCTATCTACGATTACCTTTGGCAACTCAATGAAGACATACATTATCTAATCAGTATACCTGTAAAACACTGACATCTACTCAGAATAGTAGGAACTTCAGACTTTCTCAGTTGTGTACTAAGTAAACAACTTTCACTTTGTTTAAAAGGACTTGCTACCTTGTTTCATTCCTCTGGTTGCAAAGCCTGACCTCAACAGCTGCTTATTTAAAGAGTTTTGAAAGCCATACAGATAATGACACTGAGAGAATGGGCAGTGAGATAATTTAAGTATGTCTTGCTTCAAAGAACCAACCCATCACAGGAAGCACTGACAAACATCCCCATGACCAGTCAGTCAAAATGAAACTGAAGTGGTAATTGATACCATGGGTTATCACTCCAATGGGTTTGTCACACAGCAATCTGAAATACTAATTTTTATTCGAGGGCAAGCAATTGGACAGCTTGAAGGTGCATTCCTCAACTTCCGTGACCTGACATCTGGACTACTGACATTTGTTCTTTTCAGGGCAACAAACCCAAACATTAATTGAATAGAATCAGTACACAGAGGATTACAAAGAAAAGGTCAGAGGAGAGGTTCCTGAGAGTCGTCTTGTTGTTATGCTCTGCTTAGGTTATGCACAATCAGGAGATAGTTTTGTTTATTTTAACATGATGAAATAACCTACCCTTGTTTTTCAAGTAAAATAGTGTTAGATACCTGATAATTCCAATAAAGACAGAGAAGTTTTCTAGTTTCTTTAAAAATCTATATATTTCCCATGACAATTCCACATTTAATTTGGTATTTCTGTAACTTGAAACCCAGATTTTGAAGTAATATTCCTGATACATTTAGAGCTGATGAAGGAATGCACAGGACTCTAACCTTCCCAGTGATGTAAGGATAAGTGGCAAGTTCTTACTAATATTACAGCATCTGTTTGAAGTTTTTCTTCATCCAGATGTCTGTGACATTTCTCTCCTAGAGATTGCTGCCTCCATGGCAGAGTGGGCAGAAAATAATCTGTGCTGCTTCAATGTAGTCTGTTGCTGTGCCTAAGCTAAGTAAGGCTTTGTGTTTGTTGCTAGACTTTATGCTGCTGCTTGAGATTGCAGGTATTTTTTTCCCTTTCACTAATCCTTCTGTGAAGACACTAGCTTGGGCAAACAAGTGAGATGATACTGAAACTCCTGTATCTTCTGATTTTGGACAGGCTTACCAAAGAGCAGTGGTTTATTCATACAAACCTGGAAAAAGTTACCAGTTCTTACTCTCAAAGTAGAGTTTGTCTCATATAGTCTTCCAGAGAAAAGGAGTGTGAAGTTATATATATGAAATGCTGTATTGGAAGCCTAGCCCATGTTTTAACAGTTAGTTGAGTTGACACTCATTTGTAATATTACTGAATCTTCATTTTCTTCCAGATGTATTTTTTCATTGCTATTGTATGTCATGATGACTTTTTTGCTTCGTTGTAAAGCTGAAAAGTAATGACAAGAAGTACTATAAAGTTTTCCAACTCTTTAGCAGTCTAATAATAATAAAATTAATTAGAAGAGTTTGCTTTAAGGTAATTATAAATCTCTACAGTGGTGAATGTGTAAATGTACTTTTTCACCATGATTTAACAGAAAGATTCTAGATGCCATCTTTGTCAATACCTCGTTGGAAATCAGACCTCGACTGAATTGAGTTTGGCTTTCTTTAGTTGCAAATGAATTTGAATTTAATTTGAATATGATTAATCAAATTATTTTAATTTTTGTTTAGCACTTGACAGAGGAGAAACCAGAAGGCCTTATCAATGAAGCATCTCGGTATGGATGTAGAAATTAATTGTATATATTAAGTTAGAAATTGCACTGTGTAGAAGTTAATTGGAAGTAGGTTTTTTTATATGGCTTTTTTCTCCTACTTCGTTTAAACCAAGGTAGATTGGTGTAATGAGGTTGAATATGGAAAAGTAGCTTCAAACTCCATTTGATCTTTCTGCCAAGAACTGACTTCTATTTTCATAGTGATGGGATTTTATTTAATTGAATGAGAAGCACCTGTGTTGAGTGGAATGAAAAGTTTCATGTTAGGATCTATTATACTTGAAGCAGATAGGAGATATGAATACTTTTTAATAAATGTGGAGTCACAAAAATTAAGTGTAATTGTAACAACTGAAGTCTTCATAAAGTGAAGAGACTTCAAGTATCACATTACAAGGACTACATGCAAGGCAAATAGGGGTTTGTGAAGTTACTAAATCACTAAGCACTTTGAATTAGATGACATTAAAACACCACCAAACAAACAAACAAAACAACCCTGAAACAAAAGAATCAAGGAAGCCTTGATTTGATCTGTTCGGGCACAGAAAAACACATTGAAGTGAAGCCAGTAGTACTTTAATCATTCTCCATGGTGTTCTAGTTTGATTAATGCTTGCCCTTCTATACTAACAAGTTTCATGCTTTTGGGGCCATGGGAAAGATGATGTTTCTGCCTTAGAGATAAAGTATTTATTAGTGATGTCTTCTTCTCTCTTTTTCTTCTTCATACATAGGCAGGTTGCATTAGCTGATCTTATAATCATCAATAAAACAGATTTGGTTTCAGAGGAAGAACTGAATAAAGTCAGAACATCTGTGAGGTATGAAACTTTTGGCATAACTATTACACTGTACTGCCTCAAAAATTAATGTAAACCTAGTTCTTTACTACTGTTAGAATAGAAATTAGATTATATTATTAGATTGACAGAAATTGATAAGCTTTTAAGGGAAAAGAGACTGCCTTTTTCTAAAGGTATTCCAATCCTTCTGTGTGCTTACACAATGTTAGCATTTTGTCTATCTAGGTAAGATTTGTTGATGTTTACAGGCCATAAGTGTTCATGCTTCTACATTTCTGAGCAGCTGTTACCATTTTTCAGAATTAGCAAAAGTGAAAGAAAAATCTGGTAAATACAAGTTCACTAGTAAATGCAAAGATATATGGAGGAAGTCCTAAACAGTTGTCATGGGAACAGAAAACCCAATGGTCTGAATCAAATTAATGATCAGACATGACCCTTTTCTATCAATGATAAGCCTCATTAAGTATTAATATTTTTAAATACTTTGCAACTGTATTAGTTGTTTGAAATATTAAAATAAAAATGTTTAGACTAAGCAGAGTGTATAATGAAGAGCGTTGGATAGCTTTGTCTCACTGATGGTGTCTCAGAACTTGTGAAGTTCCCCAGCTGTGAGTGCAAACCAAATATCTCAGCCTAAATATGATGATTATTTAACAAGTTGGTAACAGAGTTGGGGTGCTATTTTACATGATGCTGTCCATGGTTAACATACTCAAGAAATATATCACTGCTGTGTTTTCATGTAACTAACGATTTTTCTGTTTTATTTTAGGTCAATAAATGGACTTGTTAAAATTGTAGAGACACAAAGATCAAGGTATTAAATGGCCACTCTTACTAGGTACTAGATCCTGCTTCTTTTGTGACAGTTTAAAGTGTTGTATTAAATCAGCTTAATTAAAGGAGAACTATTGAATTAGAAATATTTCATCCAATATTTATTTTATTGATAAACATCTAGAAAAAAAAATTCTTTGAGGAAGTAAAAATGTATTTTTAATTTATATTTTTCTTTGTTAGTGTTCTTAGCCCAGAATCCAAGAATGAGTAAGGTTGGATGAGAGCACAGTGGGTCATCTTGTCCAAGCCTCTTGCCAAGCAGGGTCATCCTAGAGCACATGGCACAGGATTGTGTCCAGATAGTTCTTGAGTATTCCCAATGAGGGAGGCTCCACAGCTTTTCTGGGCAATTTATTCAGTGCTTGGTCACCCATGCAGTAAAGTAGTTTTTGCTCATGTTCAAGTGGAATTTCCTGTGCACCAGTTTCTGCTTGTTCCCTGTTGTCCTATTCCCTGGCATCACTGAAAGCCTGGTCTGTCCTCTGATACCCTCCCTTTGGATACTTGTATACACTGAGGAGGTCCCCTCTTAGTCATCTTTTTGAGTTTGAATAGGCCCAGCTCATTAGTGAAGTCTCCAGTCCTCAGTCATGTTTGTTGCCCTCCCATGAATCTCCCTGTCTCCCCTGTACTGAGGAGCCCAGAACTGGGCACAGCACTCCATGCACAGCGTCACAAGAGCTGGCTGGAGTGGCAGGATCACATTCCATGAGCTACTGGCAGTACTTTTCCTAATGCACCTCAGGACACCCTTGACCTTCTTGGCCACACCCTGTTAAGCAGCCTTGTAACTGAAGAGCAGTTTGCAAGGCCAGATTGGTTTTGAGCTAATAATTGGTCATGTGCTACAGTGTTTTCCTTCTGTTGTGTCACCTTAAATATTATTCTCATAACTGCTGCTGCCAAGAAGTTGTTACTGCAAAATGACTTTGACAGCAGTGGAAGGAAGTTAAAAGAATGAGAAAAATCATTGCACTGTTGCTGTTTTTAATTGAACTTCTGACTCAGATTTTTCTTTTAATAAGGACTTAAATGGATATTGTATTCCCAGGAACATTAGGAGAGTAGTGTATCTTCCAGGCTGCTTGAACTGAATTGTGCACTTTTAAATCAGTTATTGGATTATTGTGGTCAATGTTCCTAAAATACAGGTTTTTGATTTAAGCAAATTTAAAGGGAAGCTAATAGTCAAACCTTAGTAAAGTCTACTTGGCTTTTTAAAGTTATTGTCAAATGTAGATTTTATAATAATTCTTGGAAATACCTTGTATTTTACTATATTTTTAAAAAATCTGTTTCTGTGCTTTCCTATTACTCTATAAATAAACACAGGATTTCCTTGTAGAAGACAGTACCAACCACCGATACCCGAAAATAAGGCTAAATATTAATGGCATTAGCCTGATAGACAGGAAAAGAAAAATAAGCTTTAGTGAACACCTTTAAAACCTGATCTTTAAATACATAAAAAATACAAAGGTTTCTTTTTTCCCCTCTCTTTAGAGTTGATCTCTCTAATGTCTTGGACCTGCATGCTTTTGACAGTTTATCTGGTGAAAGGTATGGTGATAATTTTGTTGTCTTCTATTATGTCTTTATGTAACAGACACATTGAAATCCTGGCTCAAATTTGCATATGTGTTTCTGCTAGAAATTTTAGTTTAGTGTGTCCTGTCTAGACCAGGACAGTCACATTTTAAAAATTACTGCTTTATAACTGATAATATTAGATGGACTTACTTTCCTCTTCAAATGCCTGCAAAAACCTTTTTGACCTTGTAAAGTTAAATGATTGTGTGTGTGGTTGGATGGCTTTTTTCCCCAAAGTGCAAGTTTTGGTTTAATACCAGAGTAGATTTGTACACTTCTCTGGTTCTTCTAAAGCATTTCAAAATTTTTCTCCTTCATGTAATGATGAAATAGAGGCCTCCTTAGATTTCACAGAAAATAATGAGGGATTGAGGTTCCACTGCAAACAAAGGCTCGACAAATTCTGGTCACTGTGTTTCTCATTCCTGGGGTTTATTAATGCCAAATGCATGCTTTAGCATCCTGAATGGGTGCAGAGGTAAAATGGGAATGAAGGGGAAAAGGTCTTTCTGTTCATTGTGTGTGCTGAAGCACAGCAAAGAAAGTGAGGAGTAGTGGAGCAATCATAAAGGAAAGGAGGGAATATGCAGTTGAGGGCAGTATCCTCTTAATTTTTCTTCCTTTATGAACACTTTTCACTTCAGATACTGGAATGGGGCAACTTCTTATTCACAGAAGGGAGAAATTACAGGACGTGCAAATTAGTAACCTCTATTAGATAGCACATGTTTGTGAGATTTCCCTCTGAAGTGGTATGGTACTATCAAAATGATAGCTGCTTGGTCTTTTTTTTTGCTGGCACTGGCTTTTGTCTGATCAGTGAAATACTGTAGTATTTGTTTCAAGATTTCTACCAATGGCAGCATCAGTGAAATACCAAACTAAGCATCCAGAAGAAGGGAGGAGGGAGGAGGATATATCCTTTAAAGTCAATAGATAACTATTTGTAAACCAGATCATAAACCCATGTTCCAAGTTCTTACAATGGATCACCTAACTGAATTGACAAGTGCTGGAGCCACACAGCAGAAGTAAAGCACTAAGAAGACGTGAACCAGAAAATAACTGTTCTTGGCAACAGCAATTCACAGTTATATCTGATTACTTGTAATATTAAGTGTGTTCTGCAAAGTCTACTAGGAAGTGCTGCACTCTACAGGTCTGAGAAAGTCCTTAAGGAACTGACTAAAAAAATTGCTTATTGCTTTCCTCAATCTAGTCTTCTCTCTTATCTCACTCAGTTACTTTAGAGCTTTCTAAAGTAATAAAACAGAGAAAACAGTCTAAAATAACAGCATTTAAAGACAAATTCTAAAAGTATCAAGAAGATTGTAGAGTACTTAAATGAAGTTCAGTTTATTTTATTTATCTTTGAGCTCTGTGCAGCAAAATTGCTTACCCTGTTTCTAGTTCCTAGACACAGAAATTCCTACATAAAATATTAGCGGTGGTTTCAGTGCCAGCATCTAAGCAGAAAATCTCTTTGAATCCAGCACCACTTCAACACTAATACACACCAGTACATTAGTAAATTTGTTCTTCTAATGGAATACTGCAGGAAGTATTTCTGTCAGCATAGCAGACAGATACAACATCTGATTGGTGTGACTGTGTGGTAGAACCTTGTAGTCGGTATTTACCCTGAAGTCACAGGAAACACCTCAAGAATTCTGGATTCTCTGAAGTGCAGTATGAGAATAAGGCAGCAAAGCAAAGCAGGTAGGAGAAATAGGAATGTGAAATACAATTCTGTAGCAGACAGTGTTTTTTTTCCCCCACCATAAAGGTTCCTTAAAATTTACAGTAATCATATTAGGATGAGGGATTTTTTTTTGCAATCTTCTCTGAAGTAGCAGAGAGCTGTCATCATAGTCACTTGTGCTGTAGTATTTCTTCTGTGTGTGTTATTCCCAAGACAGAAACAGAAGCAGTACTGAAGATGGTATTCAAAGAAATTTTATGCTGTCTTGATTAACCAAGACAGATGTGAATGTGAAATCTAAAGCTGCAGTAAAATTTTATATTGTCACACAAAAAGATACAGTATAAAGATACAGTAAAAGATACAGATATAGACCCTAAATAATTGTTTACAAAAGAAGTCACCAAGTTTCTTTATTGAGTAGAGAGGATAGTACAAGTGAGCTGTACAGCTGAGAAGTGGAAGCTGGTACATCGTATTTCAATTTGTGTTACAGATTTCATTCTCATAAGCAACAACTTTGTACATTCTTCTTGGTTTTCAAATCATTGTGAAGTTTTGTAAAAAAGTCAACACCTATTAAGTTGATAAATTCTAGTGGTTTGTTTTTTCTTGCTTGCTTTAATGATGTAGTTTGCCTTTTGCACAAAGGAGTAGCAAGTATTCATTGAAATATAAATATTTTTAATGCTGAAGATACTGCAAATCATGATTGTAATTCTTGTTATATTTTAAAAACCCTAATTTTCTAACACAATTAACTATATCAAACAAATATAATTAAACGTTTCTATTTTGAGGTTAAAACTGAATTAACAGTTGAAGTTTACTCTGAATATATAGTCTATCTTTGCTATTTCAGTTTTACTCTGCAGTACTGGAATTTTAAAAAATTTGAAATAATGACATTTTCCCACTCTAAATCAAATGTGACATTTAATTTTACTTATTTTCAGTTTGCAGAAAAAGCTTGAACATGTAAAGACAACACATGCACATCTAGATAAGGTAATTACCCAAAAATACTGCTTCTATGTTTTTGCAGCAACAGGCTGTTCAATAATGCATGCTAATTTTGTTATCATTTCAAAAGGTTTCAGTTAGTGAGTAACATGTTCTAAGGTATTTGGAAGATTACCTAGATTACACAAAAGGAATGTGCTTTGTTGTAGATAGATTCTAAATGGCTATACTAAGTCTCAAAAATATTCACAAATAGCTTATAAGCTTCCAGTGCTCCAGACAGTCATATCGTTTGTTGATTTACGCTACTTTTTTTTTAAGTATTTGCAGAAACAAGTCCTAAGTTTGTAGCTTTGTCCTGTACATTTTCTGTCCAAAACAAAATCTGTGGTTGAATTGTGGGTCACAGTCCTCCTTAGGGTATCCCTGGGTGGATGGGGTTCACCCATAGGCTACAAGTCCCCTCAGTAGCTGCAAAAAAATAGAAACTTCTGTTTTTTAAAGGTATCTTAGAAAAGTAAGCTTTTCTTCAGAAAGTTTCTATGATTAAATTTAATTTTTAAGTTAAAAGATGATGCATACAATGCCCGCATTTTTATTTTTGAACTGCATATTTTAACTGTGAAGTTGCTAGTCTTGAAAAGAGGAAAAGGCAAATCTAATTTTGGAACTAAATATTAAATATAAAATCAGTTCATGTCTAACTATAATTACAATGATAATGTTAAATTAGTAATTTTTGTTTAATTAAAATTCTTAAATATGCTCGATTATAGAGTATTAGTTTATCCCAAAAGTAGATAAAAAGTTAAGTAGAAGCCTTCCCCAAAGTTATGAATTACAGTATCCTTGTATTATTATGGAGATTATTGTTAGTTTTGTAGTTTGGAGCCATTTGACAGTGAGAATTCATTGTTACTATCTCTGTTTAGTTTAACACATGCATATTTAAGGTAATTGTTGAGACATTGGAGGCATAAATATGGACAGAACACTTCTCACAGTAGGCCACGAGTCAGTGTTAGACGATAAAGTGTGTTTATTATCTTCATGTGGAAGGTCACCAGAAACAAACTGCACTATGCTTGGAGTACAGCACAGAACTTTTGTCTGCCATGTTTTGTAGCTGCTCAGAGTGTTAGCTCTTGGTTGTTTAGATAAGTTTACTTGGCCTTTATACAAATATTTGCTGCTTGTTGCTTTAATTTTTTTTTCTCCATAACTTAGACTAGTCATCTGAAGGTAGTAGTTAGAAAGGATTACAGGAAGTAATTCTCTCTCTGTTCTTCCATACCATTGAGTGGTTGTAGTGACAAAAACAAGACCTACTATTTCTTCTTTAAATATATTGTTAATTTTAAACTACATGTTTTGTTTTCATATTTCTTTTGATAATAATTGATCCTGAGCGGTAAACTGGTGGTTGCTTTGGCACAAAACTTAAGACATCTTTATATTCTGAATCTATTCCTACATGGTCTGTTTATAAACAGCTTTTCTTAATAGGCAAGTACAGGTTGCCTCAGCTGTGTTTATTATTTTTTGTCTGATAGAATTGTGATGAAGATCAGTGTGGCAAAAAATAGCAGTTATCCATATTTGAAAGCTTTATCACATTAGTCTCTCCAGCAAGGAATTACATGGTAGCAGCTAATGGCATTAAATGGTTCAAAGCATTGTGTATGCCCTATAAGTGCACACCCAATCAGAAAAAAAAGTAGAGCTTAATTTAGCAAAGTAGAGAAAATTTAGCAAAATAGAGATTTTTTTTTTTTAAATTTGATGTTGTCATAATCTTGCCTTTTTATGAGGCCATGTTATAAAGATCACTTTTTGAAATTGCTGTAATGAGATGTTTATTCAGTGAGGTAATAATAAGTGTATCTTCCCATTTGCAGGCTATAATTACAGTAACATTTGAAGTTCCAGGAAACATAAAAGAAGAAAACTTAAATCTCTTTATTCAGGTAAGTAATACAGCACTGTCAACTCAGAAAATCTCTGTGGCTTTTTATAGAAACTCATCCCATGCCATTTTGTTTATGGAAACAACTTTTCGTTTTATAGAATCTTCTATGGGAGAAGAATGTGAAAGACAAGACTGGGTGTACCATGGATGTCATAAGACTGAAGGTTAGTCAGAATTACCAGCTTCTTTGGTTAGTCAAATTACCAGGTCTTTACATTTGAAAAACAGCAGTGTGCTGTCAGTTACAGACCTGTTGAAGGCGCTGCTGGTTCACTGTAGCAGAGCAGATGAAATGGAGAGCAGCAAGTTGTTGTTTCTGAATGACTCAGGAAGAGCTGGCAGAGCAGCACACTGATGCTACTTGTTTTGAATCGGTAGGGCAGAAGTACAGTCCCCAAACATCAGTGGCAGGGTTAAAAATCGAGCCATAGTTAAATCACTTTTCACTTTCCACCTCAATTACTTTGAAATATACCATCCATCTCACATGTGTAGGGCTGGGATACCACAGATTGGATCCTAGAGATTGCTAGGTGTACTTCCAGTTGTTGCCATAATATGCAGAAATTCAATTTGGCATGAGACAAGAATGCAATAGTAGCTGTAGTCTAAAATTAACAACTTTTTACAGTACTGTCAGGATGTAGTTTTAAAAATGAAGCTCATAACTATTCGTCTTCATTGACAATTCCTATGTTCTTCAGTTGCCTGGATTTGAGAGGAGTAGAAGTGACAATTCAGGATTTATTTTCATTTGCATTATATCAAGAAGCCAAGTAAATAATGAAATAATGAGAATCCACTTAGTCTTTTGGCAGGCTATAAGAAATACAAGAAAGTAAAGCTCTGGTTTGTCTCCTGAGAACACATAGATAGCAACATAATTATTTTAATTTTATTGGAAGGAAAGTTATTTTCTCGCTTTTTCAGCAATAAAATTAGAGTATCTTTGTCTTCCCCTTCCTGACAAATAGAAGTAGTCACTGATGTACTTGAAGCTGCCTGAAAAGCAGTAATACCATGCACAAGTACATTTTTGTTGTATTGAGCATATGAATCAAACCAATCCTTTATGAGATGTGAGGCCTGTGATAAGATGTGTGCTGACCCTCATTCACAGACAAATACACTAAAGCAATGAGCCCAAGGCAGCTAATTACGGGATAGGTTCCAAAGTTCGTTGCTTTTATATTTTATCTGTAGTCATAATCCTTTTGGCAGTAATAGTCATGGAGTTCCAATTAATAGGTCAAATGGAAAACTATTCTAATGAAATATTTTAAATTCTTTCTTTCTTTAGGGAAGTATAAGGCATATTTTACAGAATGTGCTCCGCTAAAATATTTTAGAACATTGTACTATGAAATGATGAAAACTGTTTTAATAGAGCTTTTGATATGTGGGTTAATGGACTCACCCTGCTGTAATCCCTCTGATTCTGTTGCTAGTTGTTTTACTTCACAAATGTTTGTTCTTTCTCCAATATTCAGAGATTTTGTTTCAACAGTAAATATGCTGGGCATAAGAGCTTAATTGGACTAACCTGAAATCAAACATTTTTGTTCATTTTAGATCATCTTTTTGGCAGGCAGGCTTTCATGAACTCCCATGTCAAACACCATATAGGTATTTAAAGAGGTGTAGTAGATGATGACATTACATTTTTGCTTGAGCTGCCTAGGTACTGACAAATGAGGAACAGAAGTCAAAGTGTAATTCTTAGCCTTTAACAAAATAAGGAGATAGGAAAATGGATGTTGTAAGTGATGATTGATAATATATGTTTACTTTGACTAATAAGTGCATAGTTGCCAGAAATACTATTCCCTGCTTGAACTAGTTTGAAATTTTGTTTCCCATCTTACATATTTTATTTTTAAAGTTTTGTTTATATACCCTAACAGTTATTTTTCTGATAAGGGACTGGTATCTATTCAAGGCAAATCTCATCAAGTGATAGTCCAAGGTGTCCATGAGCTCTATGACCTAGAAGAGACTTCAGTAGCCTGGAAAGAAGATGAGAAGAGAACAAACCGACTGGTCCTAATTGGTAAGAGGAAATTACACATCTCCTTGTTTGAGTTTAAGAAGCTGGTTTTTTTCACAGACAGTCCTCAGACTTGGCCAGTGAAAAGCAATCAGGCTAAACTGACCAGAGTAAGTGCAGTATGTTCAGGATAACCCTCTCTCAAAGGTTTATCCATCAAAAATTCCTGTGATTCGAAATTGCAGCTGAGAGGAGTCTACATCAAAATAAAATAAAGCAGTAAGTTTTCATAAAGTATGTTGGCATATTTAATGTTATTTTTTAAATTTGCAGTTATCAGTTGGATGATGGGAATAGTTTGAATGTTTGATCAAATATTCAGTAAGTGTAAGGAAGGTTATTATAGCCATTAAAATGTTTAAAATCAGTTTTATTTCTGAAAAGTTTGCAGAGCTGAGGTTTTATATTTCTGTTTTCTATTTCTATTTGCTGTGCAGTCTTTTATGACCAAAAATAACCTAGTTTTTCCCCTTTCCCTTACTGGTGCAGCTTGAAGTCTGTTGTTGCCTCAATTTTAATACCGCTATTCTCACTCTTTGGTATAATAAACATTTTCTTAGATGAGAAGAAGCTACTTGTATGTGTTTTTTTTGTAATGCACTGTAAAATACAGTTTGATATTTTATTTCTCTTTACAGGCAGGAACTTGGACAAGGAGACCATCAAAGAAGTATTCATAGCCACTGTAAGAGAAAAACAAGGAAACAGTTGACATCAAATCACAAAAAAGATTAAATGTCTGTTTTAATCCTGCAAGGTTTCTATGACAGAAAGGACTGAATGACATGGACTACAGTATTTTCTCTATTCTCTTGCAGTTCATGCAACAGTTAAACCCTGAAGTCGTCCTAAGAATTCCAGCTGACCTACTGCTTAAATATTAGCTCTTATGGTCTAGAATCAAACAGTTCTTCAGTTTTGGATCTGGCTAAAGCAGTGTCAGCATGATCATGTACCTGTGCAGAAATGCAGATAGGCAAAAGGCTGTTATGATCCACATAAAGCATTATTGTAGGGTTATGGGAAGCATGTTTGAAGCCTAGTGCTTTCTCTTGCTAACTCTCTTCCACTGGGAATGAAGCAATAGTGATTATTGCTGGTGATGTAATCACAGTACAAAATGTGTAGTGTTTACTATTAAACTGTCTTCCATCTCTTTCCACTTGCTTTGTGATTTTTGAATGTGTGTACCTATCCCAGGTACTGCTAAACCTGTTGCATAATGAAACTAAAAATACACACGTAGCAGAGGTGCAACATCACATGGAGTAAATGCTATATACGTGAAAGCTGTGAATGCAGTGTTTAGACACATAGTCAACAGTCTGAAAGATGAACTCTTAGGTCTTTTAGGCCATGACTCAGGGTTGGGGAAATGGGGGACTGCACATTTCGACTGTGTGCAGACTGCCCTGCATGATTTGTTGTGGGATTCTGTGACACTACTTTGAAAACCTAGTCTGAAGCTTTTATCTCTCTACTCATTACAATTCAGAGTTCAACTTCCTGGCCTGTACATTCTCCAGTACTCTTTGATCACCACTTACCTTTAGAAGGGTATTTTGACTACAGCTGGGTAAAAGCAAAATGAGTGAAGGCAAGAAGAAGATAATGTAGAATTAAAAATGTTTGCAAACAAAATTCTAGGACATGCAGTTCTGAAGAATGGACTTTCAGCTACATGCTTGCTGTGGATACTTGGTGATGTGTCTGAATAAGTAGAAATTTGTTTTCAGTAGTAGGAGTTTTTACTTGGCTCACACCTAACCTTAAGAAAAAAAGAGGGCCATTCTCCTATGAGCAGTCTTAAATTTTTTCACTTTGTTTTTGTTAGAATATATGAGTTTCAGATTTGTTTTCAAAAGAGCTGAGGATGAAGACATTTATTAATCCTTCACCCCCAGGAGCTGGTGTCTCGATTAATATATTAAGTCATGTATCTTAACTAAGATAGAGCTCTTTAGTCTCCTGGTATATTCATCAGTAGGCGTTAACTTAATTCCTCACATCAGGAGTAGTTTTAGACAGCTTGAAGTAGTTTTCAGAACCTAATTTTTTCTCTAAAGCAAAGTATAAAGAGAGAATAATCTGCTTACTCAGTGTTGCTTTCTGTTTAGCAGATCTTGGCATTTGAGTAAACGGGATGCTGTGATTGTTTCTCTTAGCAATTATAACTTCATTTTTAAAACTAGTACATGTTCTCACACTGTTTTGGACTGCCTAAATGACACAGTCCTGCATGAAAATGCGTCAAATTTTTGCCATCACTGTTATTCATTGACTAGTAAGATCACATAAATATAAATTTGTGGAAATACATCTATATTTTTTGCTGCTTTTGCTTCCAGGAAAAGTGATCAAAATACCTCTTATAAATACCTCATGTAACAGAAGAACTCTGTTCTTCTTTAGAGGAATTAATCTCTGAAATACTACTAAGTTTGGATTTGAAAAAAGTTCAGAGTCCTAATAAGAGCTTCAGCCACAAGTAATTAGGGGAAAAGCATGGTTGGCTTGCACACAGTCATATTTTAGATGCCTTTTAAAAAATATTTGCTCAACTACCACACTCCTAAAATTTCCATGATGACTGTCAATACTAGTGTTTTTTCGTTGCTGTACAGCAGCATCTCTGCAGCTGGAAGTATATACTCTGCAGTCTTTATAGCTCATGTTGATACTACTTACCCTTTCTTGCTAGGACTTTCCCTGCACTGCTTGCAATGCTAATGTCAGAGAAGCTCCAGTCAGTACGCACATCTTTGTCTCTGATTGTCTTCTGTAAACTGCCTGCTTATTTCAAGGGATCCCCTGGGATGGAGAGTAAGCAGCTCCTGGACGGGGTGGGAGATTGTACTCCGTCCTTGTTGGCTGTCACAACGCCCCAGTGATTTGTCCTATTTCCTGTTCACACAAAATGGCACTGGTGACATGCCAAGGGCCTCGGCTTTATCCTCATCTCCAAGAAGACCATGGTTACATTTCTTGGAAATTTATTTAACCAACTTTTTCTTGTCTGTTCTCTGCCTGGGGTGCTATGTCTTGTCTTTGCATCATGCCAGAACAAAAAGAGGAGGAAAGATAATGACAGCTCTAAAAGCTTCTCATAGTGAAATTACTGTAATATTTGTATTACTGAGAGCTCCGTCGAGGATAGCCTTCTCTTAGGAACGAGAATTGGGTGGAAATGAGGTTGTGGAGGAGGGTGAAAGGGACAGGCAGACACCACTCAGCCCTGCCTTGGGGTTGTGTTGTGGATGGTGGGGCTGCTGGGGTATGCTCAGGTTGGGGTGAGGAGGGGTCTGGTGAAGAAAAGCATTAGCAGTTCTTCCTCTGCAGGGCCCAACAGGGGCACAGCCACAACTTCTCTGAAGAAATTATGGCCATGGGCTTACTGCTCAGCCAGGTAACACTCACTAATGGTCCCATCACCAAGCACTAGGTGATCTTGTCAACAAACCTCACTCATTTTGTTCCGTAGCAGAGGCAGAGGAGTTTCTGTCTTGGAGGCAAATAGCAATGATTCGATCACTTCTAAGCCTTCATGAATATCAAACATCTACAGAAATAGACTTTACAAAGCAGCATTTTTCTCCATGGTATTCTTCTTCCCACATGTTTCTATGAGTTCCATTAAACTTGAAACTAACAGAAATCATATCCTTGCACTCTTGTGCCATTTGTTTATATCACCTGTTGGATTTAATCTTCAGGAATTACCCAGGAAGATGAGTGGATGATCATGGTTTAATTTATTATGCCCTTTAAAATTTAGGCAGTTCTGATTTTGGAATTGGTAGAATTTGGTAGTATTTTCTTACTAGATACTTACTTTTTGATCCTTATGTATAACCTTCTGCCTGCTGAGGTTGTTGTCCGTGTTCCGTCCCAACTCCTGTGGGCAGGATGTGGCCTGAAGGGACAGGATGGATAGGGTTGGGGTCCCAGCCATCTGCTGTCCTCATGAGCTACCCTGTTTCTCTGCTGCTATCATCAGCCCAGCTGCCTTGCAGAGCAACAGTATCTGCCTCTGCTTGTGGGGCATTTCCTCTGCTACCAGGAACATTGCCCAAAACTGCATCCATTGTTTCTTATTCCTCCCTCAGTCCAAATGAGCTTTTTTTTGGTGTGTTTGCAACCATGCTTTACTCATCCTGCACTGCTCTGCAGCTTCACATTGTAATATTGTAATATTAATTGTAATTTGTAATATTAATCATATACACATTATATACGCTCTATACAGGTCCAGATCTGCCTGATTTTAACTGATTGTTGGTGAATTGTTTATAGCAGTGAGATTCCAGGGCTAGGCCTGTGCGGCATTTCTTATCACCCCTCATGCCTGTACTCCTTTACAACACATCCTTGTCTCTACTTCCCAAGGCCACTGTTTCTCTATTCTGCATCATTACATTAAAGCCATAAATATCTCATCCTACACAGAATGGAAGCTTGTTACTACTAGCTGTAAAAAAATGTGTTGTAACATCCAAGGATAAAAAAGTAAAACAAATTAGCAATTTACACCTGCCCAGTTAGAGAAACTGCTGTCACAAACAAATTGAAGAACTCAGAGCCTCAGGCAGGTCAGGTGCAGCAAACAGCCCTGAGGTCCTCCACGCCCAATGCAAACTTGTGGCCTGTTACTAGCAGTGGCAGTGGCATCCTGCAGGATGTCAAGGCTATGTTCCTGTCCCAATGCCCTGCACACAGTCCTTTGCTCTTCCAGCCCTGTACATGCAGGCAAAGGGAATTTAAAGGAAATCCGAGTCTGCCCATGGCCAGCAGCTTCACAGAGACACCTGCTCAAGGCATCAGGGCTCCCCTGCACATTGGCCTCAGTCCTGCATGGACTGACATCCTATGGCAATTTCCAGAAAATTACACAGCTGTAACAGATCAAGCAGTCTAGGATGTGTATTGCCCATTAAGAGATTAATAAAACACTTGTAACTTGCATTTACTTTAAAATATTGGACTAAAGTGTGGTTTTATTGTACTGCTTCCAGTCTTTGAGCATAAAGGAGAGTGGTCTTACTGTCCTCACTCAGCTGGTCTGAAATACCTACTAATTTCGCATTGCTCTCTTAATAGGATTCAAATCTACCGCATCTCTTTCAGTTTAATAATTTCAATCTACAAGCACAGCTAATTTGTTCTTTTGATTTCGGGATGAGCAGCTAATAACAATCTTACACTGATAAAATTGGTATTTTTTATGATTTCACTTAAAGGCAACAGACAAGGCTACATTTCTCTGTCTTGACCAGTGCAAGATTTTGTTTTAATTCACAAGAGCTTGCTCAGAATCACAGCATCGGATCTCATCTTATGGAAAAAGTTAATTTAAAAAAATATACATGCATATATACTACAATTGCCTGCTAACAGTGTAACAAGATGAAAGGGCCTGATCGTTGTAAACTGATATGATTGCTATCAATGTACTGGGGACTACCTGAGCAAAGGCTTGGCATTCCTATGACATTTGAGCTGTACTTTCCAGGAGGTTTCAATCATAAACATAGAACCACAGAAGCATAAAATAATTTGATTTGAATGGGACCTTTAAAGGTCACCTAGTCCAACCCCCTGCACTGAGTAGGGAAAACTTCAACTAGATCAGGTTGCTCATAAATCACAGCCTTGAATAAACAAAACTTCTTAAATCATATTGGTTTTTTTGCTTCTTTGTAAATGTTCTGCTACTTCTTGCTGAAAACATGCCTGTGGATCAGCATCTGCCTTAGAGAAATTGGAGGAAGATGAGTAAAAATGAAAACCAACACAGTTGCTGGAGTTCTGTTTTGCGAACAGGAATATCAGAAAGTGGTATTTCTCAGACGGTAACTCAAAGTTAAGATTGTAAAGCAGCATAGTACTTGAACTGAAATAATGTCTTCACTATCCAATAAGTAAGCAAATTTTACTTGGTGAAGAACTCTGCTGTTCTTTCCAAGGGAAACAGAATTTGTTTCAAAAGAGGATTTATGCCAGCTCCTCCATTTCTTTCGTTTTGCCTCAGTAGCCGATCTGCTCGCAGGTAGGAAAATGTCACGTTAAACGAGCATTTGGTGTCATCTAGTGGTAACATTTGTTTCAGCAATTTTGTTAGCTGTTCAACGATGCAGATGTATACTTCTAGGAAATGCTATCTAATTTTGGTCTTACGCTCCTTTCTATCTGATTAAGGAGACAGTTTATGGAAAACAAAAAATCTGTATCCCTTTAGACTGATGGTTCAGTCTAAATTAGAGTGAGATATTTTCCCCCTCCGAATTATTTCTATTTTCTTCTAAAAGTAAGAGAATTCTGACTTCATGGTTTTGATGGAGAACTTTGCTGACATAGTCAGCAAGACTGTGATTGAGAAAGTAAGCTTTAGCTTTCCTGCCCCACCACCATAGGAAGAGGGATAACTTTTATCATGCTCTTCAAAAACAGTGGTCAGAGTGCAAATTGTTGTCTTCATGGCATATTTTTAGTTTGGTAGGTTTGGTTTTTTGTTTTTTTTTTTACCTCCCCTCATCCCCCAGGTATTTCTGATGCTAGGATGGGCAGGGCTGCTGATTAATTATATGGCCATGAAAGTGACTGGATGGGAATTGGCATAACTGACATAATCTGATTAAAAGTAAAACCTGACAGGCAAAAGTCAACGAGAGCAAGTCAAACCAGCTCCCTCAGTTAAACAGGTACATAGGAAGAGACCTTCACTTCTGTGCAAGAGGAGCATCCTGGGAAAAAAACCCCTGGTAATTCTAGAGTAATTAAGTTATCATATTACTTCTCTAAAAGCACTATGGTCTAAACAAGACAGATTTGTTCAAACCAGTTCAATGACAGATTCATTTTTTGCAGTGGTAGGCTCCAGAACCAGATGAAAGGTCAGGCAAAACCAAGAATGGAAGACATACCCAATCAGAAAGGCTAGTTTGTCTGACAACAGTTTTCCAAAGGTGTACCTACAAATGGACATTCCCAACTAAGCAGCCTTCCGAGATTCCATGCCGTGAGAATTGAGAGCAAACTCTTCAGAGATGAGCCAGAAGGATCAGTAGGTTACAGAAGAGAAAAATAAATCAGCTTTTAGTTGTGGACAGAGCTCCGGAGAGGCTGACAGAGCAGATGTGCCCACAGAAGGAGGCGCTGCTCCACCACTTTCCACACCTCGCGGTGGCACCTGCAGTCACGCAGGGTCTTCTCCACGCTTGGATCCAAATCCCTTGAGGAATCCCGAAATTACACCTTTGACTCGTTTTCTATGATTTTTCCCTGGACCTTAGTCAAATGTTTCTTCTGAATTATTTTTATAATTTTAAAGAACTGATCTTATGTCTGTCTGACCTTCCAGAAGAAACAATCAGAGTCACTTGAATATGGAAAGGTTATTTAGCAGACACGGTACATTGCTGTGAGAAATTTTCTTCCTTTCATCAGCTATTTCCAGAAGATAAAATAAGTTCCCTGGCGAAATCAGGTAGACTTTAGACTATACTGAAAAATTACTTGACCCTTGACATGAGGGAGAGAAGAATTCTTAAAAAGAGAAAAATCTTAAGTGCTTTGTCCAATATTATTCCCTTAAATTGCAGAGTCAGACATGGCTGGCATGGTGAAATTAACTATTTATTTTTCAGTGGGTGCAAAAAACCCCAAACAAGCCATTAAGCAACAATGCAAAGGGATCAATACTATGATATTGACACTTAAGGAATCACTGGAATTCTGTCTTCCTTAAAACAGGGCTTTTTAATCCTTAGGTCTCAAAGTGCATTCTGAAAGGCCAGTGAATTTGTTTGTAGAACTGAGATTTAAACATAATCTATATTTCCCAAAAACTCAGAAATAAAGCTGCTATTAAAATCCTTCTCCATTTGAAGGAGCTGTTTTTCTATGCTACTTCATTCTTCCTTTTTTGTTTGTTTGATTTTGTTTCTGTGTTTGTGTTCCTGAGTAGTTTTAGCTTTGAGTTCTTGTCAGAGACCCTGTGACTCAGAGCAGAGTGAGGGCATTTTGCTTTTATTACCTTGCTTTATTGTTGTGGAAGGCCAACATCCACAAAGCAAGGAATCCCTGTACCAGTCATTATGTTGGCTGCATCTCTTTCTTCACATACATTGGTGAATAAGTATAGTGGGAACATTTCTTTCTCTGTGTTTTTAAGCTATTCATATGCTTTGACTTATTGTTAAAAATCATGGGCTTTTAAAATGGATGAAAAATAGATCTCTACTATAAATTCAGTCTTTCATGTATTAATCTGTTAGCAGAGCAAGAAAAATAGCTGTATTTCTGCAACCTTGACTACCTAGCATCACTGGGCAGGGAGATAGATAGGCAGGATAAATTTGAGAATGTGTGTTCCATTTCTGTGTAATCACTGCTCAGCTCCCAGCACCAAACCACTGTGTCTCAGCTGAGGTTTTCATTTTACTCAGTAATTCCACCACTGAGAAGGGTGGACATACACAGAGGACGGCTTGCTTGTATGGAGTGGACTTTAGACCCTGAAGTAATTTGTTTGCCAGGAGCCCATGGCCCACAAGTGGGTGATGATGTGAAAGAGGCCATGCAGTAGGCAGTAACTGTAAGATATAGAACATTGCAGAACACCTGGAGGTGTCCTGGGGGGCCTTGCTCATTCTCACTGGATGCAGGGACAGTACCTACCTCTTGCACCTCTGAAAATCAGAATGGGAATCTGCTGGTCTGCTGTAGTAGGACCAGTTTGTCAGTGGTGTTTTATTCTTTGCATATCGTGTGCTGGAATGACAATCATACGGATAAATTTTCCACTCTTAACTGGTGACATAATTGGTAAATAACCATAAATGGAAGCGTAAGGCTTCCACAGTGTATATGAAATAAATTCTTGCTAAATCAGGCCTTGACAACCAGTGCTTACTTGGCAGTACAAACAGCTTGTTAAACAGAACATATCTATCTCTGTCCACAGTCTAGCAAGATTGTGGTGACTGCACACTTAATTTTGCATGAAGTAAGATTAACGAACTGATTTTCAGTTAGAAAGAGAGTATCACTCACTTGAGAGTGGGCAAAACTATTTGAATAAACTTTCTGCATCCTTTGGAAATTTTGGAGGATGCTCCTTTTATAACAATTGCTTTCTCTGATAGGTTAATGATTGAAGATTGTCCTGGTTCCTTTTCTCAATCCTTTCCTTCCTTCCTGATTCTCCTGATTAGATGGATAGTACAGGCAATTTTTTCAGACAGACCAGGCTTACACAACATCATAAGTTGCCGGCATAGCAGTACATCTGTTATCAATTATGAGTAATACATTTTCAGGGAATTTTTCCTGTTTGGGTTTTGTAAATCAATTTGCATGTATGTTTGTGTGAAAATGTTCCTTAAAACAATCTCCCTGTTTCACAGTAATTACAGACTTGCAGCTGTAGTGAAATATAGCCCTTCTGGGGATTAAGTAAAATTTCCAGAAAAGAACTTGATGGGTATTCTTGAGATCATAAATTTTATTTCCCAATAAAACTCTGCAACGAGGGAACAAACTTTCCTATAAGAATGCAAAATACATTTTCTCTGCCTTTTCTAACACAATAAAAGTGCTCACATATAAAAGCTTAAATTTGTGAAGTAAAAGACAAGACAGGTAAAGTCAGTCAAAATATCCACCAATTTTTCAATTTTATTTTCTCTTTTGATTTTTTAAACTCTTAAGTAGATTACATTTTGAAACAAGATCATTGCAAGTTAAAGAAAACAAAATTTGAAAGTACTAGGGTTTAGAAATGGTTTTGTTCTTATTAACAAAATAATACTTTAATTGAATTGCAACTTTTGAAGGGGTTTAAATAAGCTGAAATTTTATTTTTAGAACTTTATTGTTTCAATAACTTACAATAACTGCATATAATAACTGTACTACAAGAGGAACTGAAGTATCCAGCTCAGTGGAATTTAACTTCAAAACATGGCACCATGGGGAATGGCTGAATTTATTTTGAATAACCACATTTCTATCTTGAACACATATTGCATGAAACAACTGTAAAAATATGTTTCCATCTGAAACTCAGGTATTATACTAGTGATGAATTGTGAGCTTAAAGGAAAAACTTGCTTAGTTAATGGCACTGGTTCAATTCCCCTGTAACATTTGCTAAACCATACAAAATATTTTTCCTTAACAGAAAGGAAGTGTCAGGTCCCTGGCAATTTCCTGTATGTTGGCATTAAATCAGAGCTGGGCTGGGCTTCCACAACCTACCTTCAAGAAAATCTATTAGTATTCATTAGTATTTTCTGCCATCTTGCAGAGAGGACACTTCAGGTCACCAGGTCAACTGAATTAGAAGTAACTGTGTCGCTATAAAGGACTTCTTGTTGCAATGGGACAGACTTCTGTCCTGCAAGGCCACACAGGCAACTACCCAATTCCCAGCTTAGTGCATGAAAAAACTGTACCTAAAGGGACAAAGGCACCAGTACAATGCTGGTTTAAAAAAAAAAAAAGAAAAAAAAGATGGGCAAATACAAAAATATAGCTCTTAAAGTAATTAACACTGCATGTTACCACAAGACAAATGAATTGTGGTAAACATTTTAAGGCTGAGGAATTTGAAAGCTTTGACATTCAAATAAGAACACAAGTAGGGGGTGAAAATGTTCCTGAACTTGACTGCATATGTCAAACCAAGTTTCTAAAATTGGCATTCAGAAAGCTAATTGTTTTAGTTGGAAACAGAACAAATTTAACATGTATCCTGTCACTCCATTAAGCTGTTTTTTATTTTAACAACCTTTAAAAAACTCACTCACAACAGAGTTCAGTAATACAAAGAATATATTTAGCTGTTGTTTCCCAAGAAGACATTCCAGACTTTTAGTATCAACTCAAATTGATAATTATTCATTTGTTGAAGGTACACAGCAGTAATCAGTTAATGCACTGCAGTATTGGCCATTTACAGAGACCTCCACTTCTCCATGTTCTGCTGAGAACAGGACTGCTTGTGGAACTTGTGTTGCTATAAAACAGAAATTGAAGCACCCATGGATAAATGTATCAACATGATGCTAATCTGGCTGCTGGAAAACTGAAGAACTGAACTTTAAAAAGTAAAAGATTATTCCTTTTCTTCTGTTTTTGTACTAAAGTGTTCAGGCTCTCTACATTAACTTCCTCAGTCATTGCACTGCTCTTGTGAAGGCTGGTATTTTATTTTTTGAAACAAAACCTGAGATCCCCCTGAAAGAGCATAATTTTATGACACAGTTCTGCAAAATATTACAAGAATCATGATGAAAGAAGGGTTACATAAAGTTTTGGTTAGGCTTACCTAAAGCAGAGTTTGAGTTTGAACTAAAATATTTACTGTGCCCAGTACAATCCATTACACTTCTGGTAGTGCATTTGTCAAGGCAATGCTTAAAAAACCTGTAAACCACACTTTTTCATTACTCTACTTAAATTACATGGGTGGAAATAAGCAATTCTGGAAAATTGTCATGGATTGTCTCTCTTAAAAATACATCCTGAGAATGTCAGTGTTTGCAGACTTTAAAAATTATATTCAGATTGATATATTTTCTTCTACATGTTCAATGCATTTCCTCTAGCCATATGAAAAATAGAGTAAATTCTTTATTTCAAAGACTATCACATTTCTTCTTTCTTTGGTCATGTGTTTTCCTTTATTTGGGTTTTATCTTTTCTTTCTAATGCTTTCCATCTTTGTTGCTGTTTCCTTGTTGGGTACTTCCTCTGATAGGTAGCAGTTATCTGATTTTATTTCAGCATTCACCATGACGCACACTAATGCAATGTCATGGTTTCATTGCTGGCAGTGCCCAAAATTATTTAAGATACAGCTACCTCATTTATACCTGTGCTTAGTTTACATTAGGAATATGAGAACTGGCATTTCCATGTGGCAGATGTTACCCTTTTGCTGTTTAAAATGCTTTCTGAATCAGTATAGGAAGCCACAGTCATGACTACAGGCTAGGAGGGCTAAGAAAAGTGACAAGATTACTGCTTCCCTGTATGTGCTCTGGCTATGAAGGTATTCTGACAACAGAGTTAGAATTCTCGTATCTGCTTAAATGGATTACTTTGTTTAAACTAAACTCTTGGGCTGTGCCTAGCACGTAGAGAGTTTTACTGTGATGGCAGCCGCCCCTGCCAAGGGATGTATGTGTAGAGAAAATTGTATCTTAAACTGTCACACTCTATCTGCTACGAATGACTAAAAAGCCCGCAGAAACAGGGCTCAAAGCCATGACCGAGTACCTCTGGTCACCATTCAGCAGGTGACTCGCACTGACTCTTAATGAATTAACTACTTAATGAAGCATCTCTAGAACACAAGAGGGTTTCACCCCCTGTTTGCCTGACCACCTCCTATCACTGCAGCTACCACGTTGCTTTGTTGAACCATAACACTCAACTCCACTCCACTCAGAGTGGTGTATGAGCAGACTCCTTTGCAGAAGCCAGAAAAATGTCTTACAAAACAATTTTTGCCTGCTCAGATACAGGTCTACACCAGGGATTTCCTAAGCACAAGTATGACATCGAGGTTACATGACTATTTTTTCCCAGCTCTCCTACCAAGAGAGTTGTCCTGGCAAAAAAAAAAATGCTGTGTGGGCCCAGCGTGAAAAGAGCATTTGGATGGAAAATTTCAGCTGATGTTTGACAGTCACAGGCATCTATAAACACAGCCTTTATACTGGGAAATGTCAGGCATCCTTGCAGTCGCTACTGCCACCACCTCTGCATTTCATTTAAGCAGAATGAACCCATATCAATGAACTAAGCTGTGCCACACATCTCTATGAAATGCCTCAGTTCATAGGCAAAGACACCTTCACAGTTCGTGAAACCCGAAGAGCCCGAAGAGAAACCAGCACGGTCAGTTAGCAAGCCCCTCTTTAAGTTTACTTACTATAAAAAATCCTTGCTTTTGACCGATACAGTTAGAAAAAAATTAAAATAAAATCGATTCCTTTTGTTCGTTCTTTAATTGCCTGCTGTTTCCTCGCCTGGGACAGCACCACTGCCCCGGCTCACCCCAGCCGGGATCC